>JAWZXG010000086.1:0-25306 GCA_037178625.1 Skeletonema tropicum
TGGATTGCAATGATATTATCTCCACCCCTACAGCAGCCGAAACGCCACACTGCTGCGAAAAAAAATCGCCATAATGTCGTTTAAGGGATGGGCCATCGATACCTTATGAAATATACTCATGGACTGAGATAGGCGGCCATACTAGGGGTGCC
This sequence comes from Skeletonema tropicum, assembly GCA_037178625.1. Taxonomy (NCBI): domain Eukaryota; phylum Bacillariophyta; class Thalassiosirophyceae; order Thalassiosirales; family Thalassiosiraceae; genus Skeletonema; species Skeletonema tropicum. Next base: position 153 of record JAWZXG010000086.1, read on the forward strand.
ATTGTAGGCCATTGTGGTGGCATCTTTTTCTCTTTTTCTGCACGATCATCGATCATGCAAAAACCGAGTTACGATCGCGTTTGACAGTACTTTATATCGATCGCGTTTTACATATTCTCAAAAAAAAAAAATATATGACGTCACTTGTTCCTCTCCTAACTTCAACGTGTCAGCTTCTCTGTGGCAGGAAGAACATGTCGCCATCGGTGACTTTTCCGCGCAGCCACTCATCGACTATCTGCTACGGAACACCACATGCAATTAGAAGAGTGCATAAATAATAATGAGTGGCTTGCGTATGACATTCCTCGCACGCAAATCAATATCTTAAATATGTGACCATTACGGACCGGCATAACCAAACCACGAACAAAATTGACCGTATAAAATATGCACACTTCAAGAGAGAAAGCGCAGCAACAGCAACCATCCTCTTCCGACGTGAACAGCAAGAGCGCTCGGAAGGGTGTTAGATGCTCATTTCTGTCTATTCGTCAAATAATTTACAACGTCCAATGGCCGAAAGTGCGTGTAGGCGATCATATCTTCCGCGAAATAGTAGAATTACAATCATCGCGCAATCCATGCTTCGAACACTCTACTGATCCACATACTCTTCTGAGGCTTGTTCTTTCCTCTTGCAATATGCGTGAACTAAAACATGTATTGTCTGAGCTAGGATGCGTAATGGATCTATATCGCACCAGACAGGAACAATTATCTATCGCTTACAATGTCATTTCCAATCGCAACGTTACCTGTAACGGTTCAAGCTCGGCTCAGTTCTACAAATCGGATGCAGAAAGCAAAGCTGGAATAATGAATTATGGCCGTTGTGTAAATAACAGTCATAACTTGCAGTCGTTGGCTGCTCCAGAGTGTTCCAGCGTATTGTCTAATGGGTAAGTCCGAAAGTGTATTGTTAAGATGAGCTGAAATTGGAAGAAGCGTCTTATGTGATTCAGAATTTCATGTATAAGCGAAACGCTTAACACTGCGTAAAACATTACGTAGATTGATCGTACGAACATAGAAAGGATCGCTCATTCATCTACATTTAAGTCGCTTTTTGCTGTGTGGTATTAACCTTCCATAGAGTTCATGCCAAAAATAAAATTGTGATGTATGCAAATTTATTTTAAACTTGAACTGGTATTGTTTCTCCCATATGAATGTCGTCATGTCAAAAACTAATCACTTATCCTTACTTATCCCTATTTTCATTTTACTTCAGCAATGGCGGTGTGACAGCTGGCAACAAAAAAGATGTTGTCGACAACAACAAGAACGAGCATGATATACCTCTTCTGCAGACAAAGCAAGGCGATTGCATCTCTCCCGCTCATGTTAGATGCACTAACTTTGAGCAGGCAGAAGCATTTGATGCATCATGCAAATCATGGAGATCATGCGATAATAATAATGATTATGACGATGTCGAGCAGGCGAGTTCTTTGTTAAAGTTAAAGCAATCATCAAAAAATTATGACATCGAACAGCAGTGCCCTAAAGAGAGCAATGGTAGTGCCGCAACTCCAGTGAATACTCATCATCCGTCTGAAACGGACATACCAGCGTCTACTCCTTCTGGTGAGGAGTCAGCAGTTGACCCAACTAATCTTCCGGCGTTGCTGTATCATGCTGGGGAACAACCTGCTACTGTTCGCGCATATCGCCGCTGCTCAGAAGATCACAGTCTTGTGGGCCGCCAAACCATTCGCGATCATTTATATGATTCTCTGTCTACCAGTAGACTTCCGCGCAGCTGTCTCGACCGCCTGTTTCATGAGTCTTCTGGTTCTACCGTGAAGGATTATCCGTGTCGTAATGCTACTTCGGTTGCTAGACTGTCAGGAGAACGTGATAATGATGGCACCAATATGGGTGTTGGTAATGTTGATAACGCCCCCTTGGAAGCAGACGATGCTGGTGTATTTCGTAGCAATAATGGCAATGCAGCTCGGCCAGTTGGAGTTGGAGAAATTCCACAGAACACAAAAGCGTCTGGAACTATTGGATCTATGTTGGGAGAGCTGTCGGAAAAGGTCATTCCAGTTCCAGTTGTGACACCTGTAAAAGATACAACATCGTCCATTGCTAGACAAGGTGAGTTATTATACTTGTACGAGTGTCACTGGTACGGTGTACGATTCTGAAAATAAATTTGTCCTCACGACAAAAATATTTTGAGGTCCGATACTTCACTTCATCGCTGACATTTTTGGTCTTTTCCCAATGTTACTTCCAGCTCCGAATATATCGTTAAAACATATAATATTCTTTGTGACAACCTGGCTTCAAAAAGTCCTATGTGTCAAGCAAGTCCGACACAAAGGCATACCTCTGAAGGAGATCAAGAAGCAAAGTATGGTCGCTGAACAAAATTTGGTAGACGGTCATCGCGAGACGAAGCTTCGTTTCATTCCGAAACATAAATCACAGGAACTTGATGACATAATCGTGTTAGTGACACTTGGCAACATAATGGACTTACAGAAACACTCCTTAGACAGTCCTGTTTGCCACACCATTTGCGACAGCTTGGTCAGTTCAGGTATATCATCCCTGGAGAGAAGTTCTTTTCCAATGCAATATTCACAACTTGCATGGAAAATACTTTAAAATTTCTGTTATATTATTAAATTTGTCTTGAAGACAAATTTATTTTCAATCGCGGCAACATGACAAATTAACGACAATCAATAAAGGATACAACAAAGGGAGAATATTTCTCGTGATGAAGAAACATGCCACCTATAATGACAATGTACCTGTATTTCTTTCTGCAAATGACGGTATCCTCGACAGATATAGCCAATCGATTTCTGTAAAAAGCACCTTTAAGCCAGGTACTTCTCGCTTTCTACGTAGGAACAAGTACAAATCCTACAGCGGTATGGTCTACAGAGCCTCTACGTGTCCACCAGGTAAACTTTCTCACTAAATAGCTACTATACTGATTCCTACCAAGATCCCTGTAGAAAAAAGTTTGGAAAAAATGGAGAATTTGTGACCATAAGGGGTTGGGCACCTCCCGGCCCCGTTATCGACACTTCACTGCGCTTGTTTCGACCCGGGGCCCCGAGGGCCGACTAGATGATCGATATATCGTTCGACATCAGCCATAACATTCGATTCAGCTGCCTTATGGGAACGCCATACAATGTATTCTGCTATCGCACGGTCGTATAGATGATGGTGTGTTGATCTAGCTGGGCTAGAGTGTACTTATGGTGATCGGCGCCTGCCGGAGCGATGGAAAAGAAGTGTGACCAATGACCGCTCTGCGCTGTCACACTGCGTTTACTTTGGGTTGCAAAAGTTGCAAAAAGCATGCTCTTTTGCAAGGATTTTTGCAACTTCGGTTGCAAAATGACCATAAAATACCACAATTAAGACCGACATACCACGCTCCTGACCGTGATATATTTTTATTGTATGAAATGGTGCGCGCGGCGATTTGTGACTGCATGTTGTGTGTGGTGTGTAGTGCGGCGCGGGCCCTCGGGGCCTGTTTTTTTTTTTGCAATGTACCCGTCTATAAATTTGCTCTGCAATGCTTGTTTTTGTAACATAAATGTGTCATGATGTCAAAATTATTCTGTGGATTTCGTGTTGGATTTTTTTTTGCAATGTATCCGTCTATAAAGTTGCTCTGCAATGCTTGTTTAATAACATTCTTATAACAGAAACGTTTTATAGTACATACTCACTTACTTACTTAGAGCCGTTCCAAGCAAAATTGCATCGTAGATGCATAAGATTTTGATAGCAGCTAACAAAAAAGTGCAGCGCGCTGTCCGAGCAACCTGGAGCGCAACTGCATGCATGCATGTTTTTTCGTTCGACAGTCAGTATCTAACATGATAGCCGCTACTCTCATAGCCACCACGTTGCACAAACCCTACCAATAGTAATATCCAGTGAACTATATCGCAGACAACACCCTTTGCAACTATTCAGCCGCAGGGTTTTATTATTACAACTGTCTACACCGCATAAATAAATGACTAATACATGCTACATAAATGTCATTTCTGTCTATGATGTTGCTATTTTTATCCAGCCTATTGCAATATTATGGACAATAAATAGCCGACACTTCTTATATATAATAATGTTGATGAGTTGCGGTCTTTAGAGCCGCTCGATCCGCCGTCTACAGGCTTATTGTTGTGTTAGAGTGTCAAATTATTTATGCAATTTTGTGCACATCTTGTGTCCTTGGTATTTTGGAGGTGTGGGGGGGCTTTAATGGTCATTCCGAGCAACCAGAATCTCACTTCATATTACCATCGGCGATGGGTAGCGGAGGGGTAGTGCCTATAGATGTTTATCATCTTCGATGGGTGCAGGGAAGGTGGTTGTTTTCATTTCAAATCTCAATGAAGTGGATTGCAATGATATTATCTCCACCCCTACAGCAGCCGAAACGCCACACTGCTGCGAAAAAATCGCCATAATGTCGTTTAAGGGATGGGCCATCGATACCTTATGAAATATACTCATGGACTGAGATAGGCGGCCATACTAGGGGTGCCATTGTAGGCCATTGTGGTGGCATCTTTTTCTCTTTTTCTGCACGATCATCGATCATGCAAAAACCGAGTTACCGATCGCGTTTGACAGTACTTTATATCGATCGCGTTTTACATATTCTCAAATATATGACGTCACTTGTTCCTCTCCTAACTTCAACGTGTCAGCTTCTCTGCTGGCAGGAAGAACATGTCGCCATCCGTGACTTTTCCGCGCAGCCACTCATCGACTATCATGCTACGGAACACCACATGCAATTAGAAGAGTGCATAAATAATAATGAGTGGCTTGCGTATGACATTCCTCGCACGCAAATCAATATCTTAAATATGTGACCATTACGGACCGGCATAACCAAACCACGAACAAAATTGACCGTATAAAATATGCACACTTCAAGAGAGAAAGCGCAGCAACAGCAACCATCCTCTTCCGACGTGAACAGCAAGAGCGCTCGGAAGGGTGTTAGATGCTCATTTCTGTCTATTCGTCAAATAATTTACAACGTCCAATGGCCGAAAGTGCGTGTAGGCGATCATATCTTCCGCGAAATAGTAGAATTACAATCATCGCGCAATCCATGCTTCGAACACTCTACTGATCCACATACTCTTCTGAGGCTTGTTCTTTCCTCTTGCAATATGCGTGAACTAAAACATGTATTGTCTGAGCTAGGATGCGTAATGGATCTATATCGCACCAGACAGGAACAATTATCTATCGCTTACAATGTCATTTCCAATCGCAACGTTACCTGTAACGGTTCAAGCTCGGCTCAGTTCTACAAATCGGATGCAGAAAGCAAAGCTGGAATAATGAATTATGGCCGTTGTGTAAATAACAGTCATAACTTGCAGTCGTTGGCTGCTCCAGAGTGTTCCAGCGTATTGTCTAATGGGTAAGTCCGAAAGTGTATTGTTAAGATGAGCTGAAATTGGAAGAAGCGTCTTATGTGATTCAGAATTTCATGTATAAGCGAAACGCTTAACACTGCGTAAAACATTACGTAGATTGATCGTACGAACATAGAAAGGATCGCTCATTCATCTACATTTAAGTCGCTTTTTGCTGTGTGGTATTAACCTTCCATAGAGTTCATGCCAAAAATAAAATTGTGATGTATGCAAATTTATTTTAAACTTGAACTGGTATTGTTTCTCCCATATAAACAGGGGCGCGCAGAATGGTGCGATAGTAGTGGCGTGCAGCGGTGTATGTGGCGGGTTCAGCGCGGGCCCTCGGGGCCTGTAAAGTATTGTGTCGTCATCTTGCTCTGTTGGCCATTTGCCGTGTGGCTTGTCAGTAGTCTTTATACAACGGAATTCGGCTATAAAGTTGCTCTGCAATGACGTTGGCCTTAATTGGTATAATTGTGCTGTGCACAATTTTACCAATTAGTCTCTTTACAATAGAATACGGCTATAAAGTTGCTCTGCAATGACGTTGTCTTTAATTGTGTTAGAATTGTGAAAATCATCTATCTGTCCATCGGCACTAGTATTTGTGTAGGGATTTGAGAGAAGATTGCAGTGCGCCTGATCAAATTATATATAATTGTGCTGTGCACACTTATACCAATTAGTACATTGTCCGGCAGTCATTCGTCGTCTCAACTGTTTGTTTTCGGATCAGCTGTTTAGTTGCGCTTAGTGTTCACTGTTGTGCATCTCTTTCACTTTCAACTCATCCACTCGATTCTATCGTTTCAGTGCGAGTTTTTTATTCCCTCTTTTCCATGTTGGTGCCGGCATGTTATAGTTCACCTCTGTATATAGTATTGAGCCTGGTACCATAGTGTTCGTCCTGTCTGTCTCAGTTTGTCCCATCATTGCAGCATAATTGGTTCTATGTCTCCCCATATCTTTTATGTAGTCTGTTATGATGGATTCAATTGTGTCCTTCTCTTGTTCTGTTTGTGCACCTCCCAAGATTCTATCTACTGCTAGTTTCGCTCTCTCTATGCTTCCCTCGCTCAGTTGCAGCAGTCTTGTTGCTATTCCAATTCCTCTGTCATTGTTTTGCAGCTTTAGTTGTTGCCGTAAACTTTCGACATCGTTTTTAAACGCGCTGTTTGATAGCTTAGTTGATCGTTCCATCATATTCAGTGAGAGTATCGTAGTGAAATAACTTGCCCCAATTTGGTTCTCATCAGTGGTTTCTCAAGCGATTGTGTTTGTGGCTATTTTCTCGTAATTACATATTTCTTGTGTTCGTCGCCGAACTGATACACATGACCACAGATTCTTTTCTATTACACATAACTAAATACTCCATAACATAGACAGCTTTCAGCTGTCTCTCTCTAGACATCTCTCTTTGTTTTGTCGATGCTTCATCATTTCAATGGTGTATATTAGATCGAGGGACGTTCGTTCATCTCGTATCGTTGTGAATCGCCCTATACCAAGGACTAAGGTCTTGTCCTTGTTTGACAATTACAGTGCATCATTTTGTGAGTTGCATGCTTGTAGTAGTAGCTCTTGCATATCGGTTGATGTGTTGGACGAAACCATCGTCTCACAGTTGTTTGGTTCCGATCAACGCTCTCTTGCATCGTTTCGGCTTGTAGGCGGCGTTTTGCTTCGATCGTCTTTGGCTGCTAAGCTGTTGAGCAAATGTGATGTTCTGTTCGACTTATCAATATGGTATTTTTGGGATTTGGTTGTGATGCAATCAGGGTGGTCGTTATTGGACGTCACAGAGCTCAACGCTTGTCTCGGCTGCGCCGATGTTCTTTATTTGGGGTTAGTTCGTTTTCTTCCATCCCAGCTGTGCAACCAACGATGTGTTTCAAGCCATTCCCCATGCACATCTTCTTTGTGCACTATTCGCTGCGAGAGACTGTTCTCTGTCGATGTAGCTTATGGATTGTGCTCCGACATCAGCTTGTTGCTTTCACGGAAAGCTCTTGTCATGAAATCCGTCGCTGGGCCAGACAATTTCTCTATTAGAGAACTGGGTCAACTCCAGTACCAATTAGATCTCCTGAATCGTATGATTGAATGCAGACGTCCCATTTCAGAGACTTTTATGTTTTGCATGGATATCAACGCCCTTTTGGTGTCCAAGCGTGGTTTGTTGGACCGCGATTTTGACGTGTTCAATTTGTCTCATATGTCAGAGCTTCTTGCTGACGAAGTCTTCAACAGCGTTCTTCTCAAGGTTTATTGTTTGAATTTCGAGCAGTTATCCGCTGATATTGTCGTGGACTAGTCTGATGTATCGTGTATCAATTTCTATAATTGTGCATTGCACAGTTTTACTAATTGGGCGAAGTTCTTATGTTATGGTTCTTAGTTTTGTTACTTTTTATGGCTGACCAATTGTCTCGTGTTTCATCAACCCTTTCCGTCGTTATAGCCTGTTGTTGGTCGTCGGTCAAGCTTTCGTTGTCTCGCCTTGTTATGCTCCCCATTCCCCTGTTGTTAGCTATTCTTCTGTCTCATTTGGTACCATCCACCTGTAATTTGCGTTGTTTGTTGTTCTCTTAGCGCCGTCGACTGATGGTTCTCCGTAGATGTAAATTGTGTTGTAAGGATCGACGACAGTGTCACCTTTCTTGCCGCTCACGTTGAACACTCTCTTATATTCCTCTCCGTTTTTTCTGTGCAAAAAGACGATTGACTTGTTCATTTCCTTCACGATCTGCGTAATAGCTGTCTTCAAAGGTAAGCCAAACAAGTTCTTTGCCCACTTCTCAGCCATCTGTTGCTCCTTCGTAGTCAACCCAATACGTTTGTTCGTTTTGTGCTTTTTCTTCCTTCCTCTCCATTTCATGTTACTCCACGCGAGGTTGATGACGTCAAAGAATCCAGTTTGGTCGTACTGTTTTCCTACCTCATATCCTTCTACTGCTTCGAATGTTGTTTCGGTTCTTGCCACGACATCGTCACTTTCAATCATCTCATCTATATCAGCTTCTGCTTCTGGAAGTGTAGGGAACAATTCATCAATGATTGCTTTTGCAATGTTTGTCATTAATCCTTCTCCCAAGATATCTTTACCAACTTTATTCTGTGCTGCTTTCACGGCTCTAGCTCTCAATTCATCCTTGCTCTCTCGTCCGTGGAGTTCGTGCTGCGTCGTATTGCCTGACTGTTGCGACACGATCGTTTTACTGGCACAATCATTGGTGCGTTGCTTTTTCGAATTTGTCTCCTCTGTATCAGTTGTTGATCCATTTTTGTCTTTACTTTGATGCTTCTCCGACTTCCTCTTCTTACTCTCCTTTCTTTTGCTTGGCTTTCCCTCCTTGGTAGCAGCAGGTTTCGTTGGAAGTGTGTACGTACGGATGAGCTTGCCCTTAAGTTGCGCAGTCCCTCTGATCAAGTCGCCCAGCTGCGTTAGCGATAACAACGATCCTGTCATTTGAAAGTCACTCGGTGATTCGATTCTAGATGTGACCGTTTCATTCCCAATCTTTAGAACCTTCATCAACTGACTTGATGTTTTCACTGAGTCGCTTGTCGTTTTGAATCGCTTGTCTTTTCCGAAGAAGAGGTCTTGGAGCTTTCTCGGATTGCCTCTCTCTTTCTCTGCGGATCGAACCACATTCCAACAAAAGATGTGGCAAATGAGCTCTACTAGTGTCATATCACCAGGAGCTGTTACGATGGTCATCACATCTCTACCCTTAGTCGGTATCTTGCTTTGTCTTTTGGTTGAACTTGCACCTGTCTCATTCGTCACTCTGACCGCCTCAATGACGTTACTTGCCAATTGCTCTTTATCGAGACGTGAAGTCTTGTCCTTGTCTTTCTTTCTTACCAAGAATTCTCTGATAGCTTCACCGACCAAATCCTGGTTGTCTTCTCTCAATAGGTCTTCACTAACTTGGATGTCTTCAGGGGTAGAAGCAATGAGTTGCATGTACTCGTGTAATAGATTCATTGTCACCATGAAGTTTAGTGCCGCGATATTCACATCTCTCTCTGTGCCTTCATCTTCCTTCAGCGTCTTCAGGACAACTGCGATCTCTTTTGCTGCCATACTAATCAATCCGAAACTTTTCGCTTGATTTCAATGAATAGATACTTGTTAGTCAAGGTACAACGAGCACAAGTTTACGAATGAAATGATACCAAGCTTGTTCTTACCAATACTCAATCTCAAATCATTCGCCATATCTTTGGTTTGCGACATGATGCTGAAGGCATTTAAAGTTTGATCAAGCAAGGCATCTGCGTTGAACAGTTTGGCAGACTCGACTGTGTAGACCAACGCTGCAGTACTTGTCGCCATGATCCCTTCAACTGACCTGTCCCATAGTTTAGGCGTGTCATTGTATTTTCCATCAGTATCATCCTTGGGTATCACAATCGTGTTCACTCCTGATCTTGGCATAATAATTCCGCCTGCCAACATTGCGCTTATCTGCTTTGAGGTAAATAGCTGCATTCCATCAGTTTCAAGCAATGACTGTACCGCTACCGCGAGTGGGAAAAATCTGGCCATGCTGTGCTCAACAGTCATCGGGTAGTTCCCTGTAGAACCGAAGTTGTCCATATTACACTTGACAGGCAATTTGAGTACATCATTTGGTCCTCCACCATCAACTCTGAGCTGCACTTCGTTTTGGCACGTCTCGTATTCACGCATTGGATTCTCGTAGTATTGAGTGAGCGGCTCTTCGGTGAAACTTGGGTCATCTTCAAACTCTTCAAGTGTCCTTGCCGTTCGCGCTCTCAGCCCCTTTATGGTCAAAACTTTACCTTTGCTGACTATCTTACCGTTAGTACCAACTTCCTTCTCAGTCCAATCCTCATGGTCTCTTCTCACAGAATTATGCTTAGTTAAGCCTCTGTATATATTTAGTACTGTTGATCCAAGCTTCCTTTTGCTCACGTTCTTGCTTTTCTCGGCTAGAAGAGTTTCCGCGAGGTGAGGCGCGGGGAAAGATTCGGTAGCAGTCCTTGATGCTACTGTAATGTGAGCGTCGAAGGGGTGGCTCAATATTGCATCACTGTCCGATTTTTTCAATTTCTCAAGAGCATTCTCCATGGCGTCATGTTCGTTATCTTCAATTCCTACGAATGAATTGGTCAAGAACGTCGGATCTCCGGGATTGCTTGGCTTGAAGAAGTAGCCTGACTCTCTCTTCACTTTGCATCGCAGCAGAGCTGCCAATAATGCTATCAAGCGGTGGTTGCCTTCAACAGCTGTGACATAGAATTTCAATGAAGCAGTGAAGGAAGTGTAGAAATGACCAAATCCCTCGATACCATCTTGGACTGCCACATTGACTTCATTTTGACTTTCATCTAGCCAATGGTGCTTTCTTGCAGTGCTCAAAAGCTTTCGTTGACCTTCGACTGTTGTCACATTAGCAGTTAATGCCTCTGATATTTCTCTTTTCGTTTCATCTGTGCCACTACCATCATCTCCGTTGAGTACGTCGATTAAGTGTGATAGCTCTGGAACATACGTGAATGGCAATCCGTAAGCCACACTAGTCCTCGCTTCTTCACTGGATGCAATCAATGACATATGAGTTGCATTGACTGGTTCTGTCTTCTCCTGTTATTAATGTGGAGTAGCATCAATCAAGTGTTAGTTGTGAGTTCAGCAACGGATCTATAAATCAATATTCGTATAATCGCACAGTGAGCAATTATACAAATCAAGTAGCATGATGTAGTTTGGCTGCAGCAATCGATCGACGAATCAATATTACCAAAATTGTACAGTGATCAAATTTACAAATTCGTTCTGTGCAACATCGCAATCGATCAACGAATCAACATTCCCAAATTTGTACAGTGATCAATTTTACAAAATGGTTCGTTGCGCAGATTCAACAAAAGTAAACTCACGCAATCTTCCGCGGAATCATCCTCCGCTGCTTTCTTGCTGAAGTGTAAGTGTATCTGACTGTCGTTCATTTCTTTGTTGTCGCCGGATTTACCCGTAGCCACCAGTTTCAATAGCCCGAGTATCTTCTCTTGCTGTGGTACCGCTTGATTTACATTCTCCGCTACCAATTTGCCTTCTTTATCCAAATGGGTGAAGCAAACGAAAACCGTAGCACTAATTTTTGTTGGCAGGCCCGTATTTGTGCCTTTGATGTAATGCTCAGGTCGATCTTCCTCGACTTGCTGCGTAGTCGTTTCTGTACCTGCTGTTGGTTTGTCAGGGGTGATAACGTTGTTGGTGGTTGGTCTGGTGACAGCCTCGGCAGTATGATCGGTAGGTGTGTTATTCTTTCCGGGGGTGTTCATCTGGTTGTCCGGCGGACTCGTTGTCTCCTTTAACGTGCTTTTTGCGTCCACAGCTTCAGCTGCAGATTCAACCGCAGATTCAGTTGCATCTGTAGCTTCAGGTGAGTTCATGGTGTCGTCGTTATCGTGTTCAGTTGGATGTTGTTTGTCGGTCATGATTTGGTGGAGCGCTGTTGCGTTTTATGCGAGATCTGTGCGGCGGATTCGTTGGGTGCGGTGCTTTGCTCTGAATTACTTCCGGAACTTAAACTTGAAGTGTTGGGATTTTCCCCCCTCCTATCCCCGCTGAAATGCCCATTTTGATTGTCATTTAGATGCTATATCTTATGATTTAGATCTAAAAATCGCTTGATTTGTGCTAGAAAGGACTTTTCCAGGCTAATTAAGTCAGATTGTCGATGAGCTTCTTCGTTCTTTCCGGTGTGCATCCCCGTCACCATCTATTTTCTTCATTTTTTCTCTGAGTGACGTGGTAAACTTCGTTACTTAAGGAATTAGTACACTTGATTCCAATCGTCTTACGTCACAAAGTACCAGAAGTCAGGTGTTGGCAAAATCCAATGAACAAAAAAGTATTTAAGTTCATGCAGCAAGTACTCAGGTCGACATTGGCTCAATTACATTATCTGCCGAGTCGTCTATTGATGCAAGTCTAAATAGACGCCGACGTTGGTTGCCGACGTGTTTGCATTTGAATAACTGCCGATCTTTGGCCACGTACTGATCAATACGTCAGTTCTTAACTCCACGTCGACGTCTTGTGTTGAGCTGAATCTTTTTGTCGACGTGTTGTCGATGTGTTGAACCACAAGATCTTGTGTTGCCGACGTAGCTTACGAAGGAACTCGTTTACTTCATGACGTGGTTGGTTATTGATTGCATTGTTCTCTGCTGATTATTGCGCTGGTGCGTTGGCGGCGGTTATGTAGGCAGTTTGTACGTTGTCGAGCCGTTCAACAGCTCTCATAAATTATGCATTGCATCATTTACATCATCACATTTCTACATTGTCCGAATAAATAATGAAGTTTGGCAACACAAATCCAGTTATATCCACCGTTGGTAGTAATGGTAAGGGCTTCCGTGCCGTGCGGAATCGGAGCAATGTCGATGCACGTCTTACTTCGTCAGGGGTCAAGACTGCCGCTAAACCGTCGGCTCCTGTCATTGCATTGAGCGTAACAGACATCAATTGGCGTTTGGTGCGTACCGACGATCGTATCTTCTCGCTGCTAGCGTCTGTTGCATTAGGCGATGGGTTTGACGTTGCCAAGTTGGAGAAGGAACAACTGCTCTTTTCTGCTCTTTCCGTCTTTGAAGTCGGGTCAATCAAGTACATCCTGAATGAACTGTCTGAACATTACCCGAATGTCCCAGTTGGTAAGACTGATTCTACTGACAAAGATGATCTGGTGTCTGCAGCGGTCAACTTCTTAATGTTTGCCGCTATTGCTCAGAAAGGAGGTACAAGCCAAGCGCCGTACACTTCAAATTGTGAGCATTTTTGGTAAGAGAGAAGGTTAACCTTCGTGTGGTTCAATGATTTTGGTATTTTTGTTCATTGTACCGTTTTACAAATTCTGTCTTTCCTTTTTACTTACAAGTTTTTTTTTCAACCTTCAACTTCACACCAGTGATGAGAACGGGAAACTTGTACTTGAAGACAAAACTCATTCGGGCTCCCGTGATCAACCTGTTCAAGATGATGATGAACCGGATTTGTCCGAGAAAGGTGCTGTCACGAAAAAGTCTAAACCGGTACCTGTCCGAGAGAAGGCCTCTCCTGATTCAACTATCATGTGAGTTTATTTTGTGTGCATGTGCACTGCCGCACTAAGTATCGCTTGCTTATTGAATCATTTTAGTATAATCGATCACTGAACAATTTTACCTAATAAATAAATGCAACTGCCTTCTACATAGCGAGAATGAGTGGGTTGATTACACCCATTCAGATCTCTCGGATGGATGGAAAAGGAAGAGTATCAAGCGTAAGGGCGGCAAATCCCGCGGAACTATTTACCACCATTACCTCTCCCCTGACAACAAAGTTTTCAAGAGTTTGACGCGAGCGAAGGCACATTCCTCTCCATCGAACGTCACTGAGACTGCTCCTCCCTCGTCTAAGTCGAATGGCAATCCTAATGACTTCGTTGATACTGTTGATTTGATTGCAAGAGGTGATATTGCTGATAGTGTACAACGACTCAGGAAACTCGTTGTAAATGAGTATCAAGAAACTTTTTCTGTTACGGACGATGTTGACAATTTGGCAATGTCGAAATTAGCAAAGAAGATGCGATTGAAACAAATCATTACAGCTGGTGCGGATCATGTTCAGAGGCCGACCGGTGACAAGTTGGTACCGAGGAACACTTTTAGTATCCTCCACGCACTCGCTTGTGTAGTTGATAACGTGGCTCTCAACACAGAGGAGAAACTGCTGCCGTTCGTCGCTGATGTCATGTATATGGCTGCGAATGAACCCTTCTATCCTCGTATCAAAAGAGTGATGGACGAATTCATTTATGAATGCGAATACTCATACAACAAAGTACATCGCTCGATTGACTGGTATTTCACATTGCTCGATGTATTGAGCACAATCATGTGTCTTGAAATTTGTGTGCTGCTGCCACCTGATGGATGCCATGGAGAAAGCGGTGAAACGAGGATTGTTTCCTTCGCTCCAGGCGGGCTAAAGTGCCCAAGAAAAGTCTATTTCAGGCTACTCATTGACCGCACTATTACTGATTGTCGCCTCGGTGATGGTGGTGACAATGTTGCTGGTGTGTCCGTTTATATCGAGAGGGATTTGGATTTGACCACTTCCGATGATGATGGTCTAGATGGTCATGACGATGATGATCAATTCGATGATATCAGTGGTACTGACGAGCAATCAAAGCAAAATAATTCATCGGACCGCAGCAGTGATGAAATTGATGTTGTGAGGGATGATGGCTTTGTATCATCAGTATTCCAGCTGTTGAAGGAGACAAATAATTGGAATGAGTTGGAAGTGTCTGACCCAGGTGATAAGTTCGGCCTACCTTCATCAATTGCAAGAAGTTTACTTGCCTTTTTTCAAGAGACGAACCATCCGATGCAATGTTTTACTTACGAGTTATTCTTGAAATGGTGTGCTAGTCAGTTGGATGACTTTTGTAATAACGAGGTCTACGCTGAAGGCAGCAAAAAAGTTGTCGCAGAGTGGTTGAAAGAAGAGACTCATTTTAAGAGATCGCTCGCTCATTCAATTGATTGGTACAAATCTCTGTTGAGCGCAATCTGTGTGCGTTGCCAAGTTAGAGTGGCGATTGCAATACCCCCTCACAAAGACTGGTCTGCGAAAAGTTTTACAGTCATTAATTTACCTGATTGGGGGGCAAACAACATGACGGGTGTGGCGATTGATGACAGAAATCTTGTGTTTCGTCTACTTTATCAAGATCATGATTCAGGTAACGATTGCATTGTTGGGGTCTCTGCGTTTCGTGTAAGCAAAGTTCAACCTGTGCAGAATCCGTATAAGAAACTGAGTGGTAGTCTTACCGCTGAGCAGAAGCGGGGTTCTATCCAGTTGACCAAAGCTACAAGCGAAGTAATTGAAGAAGTCAGTGATGCTAGTACTGCTAGGTCTCTTTTTACCACTCCTGTGAGGAAGAAGGTGGTTGGGAAGCCCACATCCTTGCTCGACCATGGTTCTCAACCGTGTAAACGCAGCATTGAAGACAGGTTAGCTCAAGAAAAA
Source organism: Skeletonema tropicum (assembly GCA_037178625.1). Classification (NCBI taxonomy): domain Eukaryota; phylum Bacillariophyta; class Thalassiosirophyceae; order Thalassiosirales; family Thalassiosiraceae; genus Skeletonema; species Skeletonema tropicum. The sequence goes on from JAWZXG010000086.1 coordinate 15,663, forward strand.
GCTGCTCTGTTGAAAAGGATCAAATTGTTGGAAAAGGGGAAGAGCAATGTTGTATCGTCTCCTGCAACTTCTTCGTCGATGGTTACTGCTGAAGAAGTGAAAGGTGAGTTCAAGTCGGGCGGTTCTACAAGCTTGACTGGTATGGAGGTTTGGGGAGCGAGAGTACTATAGGTGATCATAGTCACAATGGCGGTGGCGGTGGCGGTGGAGCATGGCAAAACGTGGATATTTCTTCTGTCACGACTGGTACATCTTCTCCTCTGAAATCATCGTTGAGTCCGATTACTGTTGAAGTGTCTTGTCCTATCACACACAACAAGTCCAGTAAACAAGTCTATATTATCTTCTTTACGGAGATGGGGCGTAGGGCCTGGTACCTGAAGGGTGAGCATGTCAGATCGATTCTACTGACTTACTGGAACAATGTATCCAGTGCTGGAGACACGGTGCCTAACTGGTACGAATGTTTCACGGAAACCTTCATTAAGGAACAAAACTACTCCACCGACAACATTCTCAAGAGAAAACAAACTACATCGAATTATCCAGTGACAAAGTTGATTACAGTGCTTATGGTACCTACTGGCAGCTTTCCGATCGAGACCCACTTGCGAAAGATCGAGAACAGAATGAAGCAATTGATGAGCGATGCAGAAAAACCAGCGTACATTGCTTTGAAGGTCATGGAAGAGAATAACAACACGATGTACAATCGATTCCTTGAGGGCAAGTTCAGGAACCGCCCCAAAAAGAACGTTCCATACAAAGACAGGAATGAGCTTTTGCAAGACATTATTTCGGACTTTCAACATACTTGGAAATCTGGGTTTGATTCAGTCACTTACGGAGTACCTTTGAACAAGTACCTGACCGACTTCGGAATCAAAGCGCACCTTCAATCTATTGGTTACTCGTCGTTTGACGATGTCACTGAAAATGAGAGGAGAAATGTCTTCAAGAGTGGAAATTTTCCTGATTGGAACGAAATTATTGAGGATACTATCATGGAATGATTAGCCACTGAGTTTGGGGAGTAGAATGGGGTGGGGAGGATTGGTGGGATTCTATACATGAATTGGGATATATCTGCATTTCTTTTTAACAATAAGAAATTTCGTCGTCGTTTACTAATCAGCGCCTTTTTCTTTTAATTGCGTTCTTGTACTTGCAGTTGTCACTCCGGTGAAGGAGTCACATGTAGGTGAATCGACGACAACGCCAAGTGAGTGTTGCCATCACGTTGTCGTACGCTTTGATTCGTATTTGCTTTGGTTTGGTATCACTTACTGACTGACATTTGTAAATCTGTCCACTGCACAATTTTACCAAATTACCAAGCGACTGTAATATCTTTGCCGCACATCATACTTTTCGTGACGAGCTGGTTACGGACTGTCCTTGGAGTTAAGCAACTACGTAATAAAGGAATACTGATTAAGGTAATTAAAGAGCAAAGCAAATCCGTCGCTCTCAAATTACAGGAAGGTCACCGCGAGTCGGTGATACAATTCAATGCAAGAAAGGGAGGACCGTCTGAGCTGCTAACTACAATCATTGTAGTTGTGGCGTTATCCAGCATTGTTACGCTTCAGCAGCACGATGTCAAGAGTCCCAATGCGCGCACAGTCTGTGATGACTTGGTTCGTGCAGGCATACGACAACAGCAGAATGTGATCTCGGCTGAACCACCATCTGCATCATCGGTGACCCAGAAAAGCTTTACACCATTGCCAGTGGCAGTCGACATATTATCACAATGTTTCGTGATACCTTTCAAGACGAGCAATAGCAGCCTCTTGCTTGCAGACAAATGTTCGACTGACCTATCCCACAGGCTGGCAAAACTCATCGGGCAAGATGATGCATCAAACTACGCCGCATTTTTCGAGAACTCTCTCAGGGACAGTATGAAAAGGAATTTGATTGTTCACGGAATGGATCTGGCGACGCTTAAACCTGGACAGTGGTTAAATGACGCGGTACTGCAATTCTGGTTCAAGTGGATATCAACACCCAGATGCCCTGGCGACAACGCTTCTTCTGTGCACATCTGTTCAACGTATCTCCTGTCAGGGGCCCTGAGCGAGGGGTACAGTGACACGATGAAGAAGTTCCTGAAGAATGTCAACATTTTCGAGAAGAAAATCGTCATGTTTCCTGTGCACCTTGCCAGTCATTGGTCGTTAGTAGCGGTACTGAATCCAAACCTGATAAAACAGACCAAAGCAAGATTTGGGGATACGACCTACAGCAAAGATGTCACAGCTATGATACACTTGGATTCACTTGGGAGCGGTACTCTCCACAACAGGAGGGAAATAGCGCAAGCTGTTCGAAACGTTCTCAACGCAGAGTGGAGAAGGCATCATGATGATGCGCTAGATAGATTCGAGATGCCTTTCTCTCATAGACACAAGTCGTTCCAATTGCATTTTCCCGAAGGTGAGCGAAGTCTATCAGTCAATCAATTTCAGTTACTGTGTCGTTTCACTATCTCAATCTCACGCTCTTTTGTGTTATACCAGTTATGGACCAGGGGAACGGCTACGACTGTGGCGTACACGTATGTCGCTACGCTTACAATCTAGTTCAGATGGTTGACTTGAAGGTCAAGAATAAAGATTTCACTGACAATTTCGCCAGCTGTATAAGCAGTCATGACTTGTTTGATTACAACGCAGACGACATCAATAGATTGAGGACCGAAATGTATGACCTCATAGTACACATCACCAGCCTGTATCGAAATCACCGAGATACATTGATTGACTGCTTGAGCGAAAGTGATGATGAGGATGATGACGATGATGTGGAGATTATATCTCCCGTGACACAGACAAGCGATGACTCAGTTGGCGATAAATCCGATCATGTGTCCAACAGCGATTCGTCTTACTCTCAATTGGACGATGATGACGACGACCTGTCCGCTGATACCACAGGTGAGTTTATTTTGAACTATGTTGTACATGGTACACAACTATTGGTAAAATTGTGCACTGCTCCATTTTACTAATGACATCATTTTGTGCAGGCGACCTCGATCAGATACATTACAGAACCGACAAGACATACAATTACATCGACCTGGATTGCAATCTCGCCCGCGATGACGGGGATGCCGACTCAAGCGACTTGAATGTATTCGTACAGCTGGGAGATATCATAGAATACCGCAGTTCAAAGAAGGATGCACCCATGAAGGGTCAGATTGTGTCGATTGGGGCTCTCTCCTCTGACAGAATTCTCCAAGTATCGAATGGGACATGGCTCAGTAGGAAGGTCCACCAGGTAAAGCGCATCGAGATCGTTCGACCTATGGAAGACAAGAGGCTGGTCAATCCTTCGCCTAAGTGGAAGGGTCTCGACAAGGTGGTAGTCATTCCACCATTCGAGACGGTTGATGAGGACGACGAGGTAGACGGAGTGGTAGAGAATGATATCAATAGTGGAGGGACCGCTACCACTGCTGACACCACCAGTCCAGCCGAGAGCAATGCTAGTGGAGAACCAACTGCAGGTACAAACCAAAAGGAAGAAGAACAAGAAGAAGAACAGATCCCCATGTTCACTTCTAGGTCGGAGAAAAATAAAAGAGAGAGGACGTCGTGTGGGTCAACAAATACCAGTCATTGGGGTGAAACAGTGAAGGTGAGGACAGAAGAGAAGTACTTGGATAAGAGGCGTGCGACACACACTTACATCCGATGGGCCAAGGACGGCGTTGAGTATGACAGAGCTAAATCAGCGGTGAACAAGATGTATGTACATACGCTAAATTACGGCATCGTTGACAAATTCTACGAAAAGGAGCCATTTGCAGCTTCCACGAAGGATGAGTTCAACAAGTCAATTAAGTCTTTGAAGGACGCTGTGAACAACCGGATTAAGACGAATGGAGTCACAATCGCCATCAAATTTGACATCACCTTCATGGACAATCCCTGTTACGGCGAACACGGCCGTTCCAAAGAAACGAATCGATCGAGGCAGACTATCGAGGAGATGTTGAAATTCGAATATAAAATGAAGACGCTGCAGCTGCAAACTTGCAGTGTCTGCCGCGAGAACAGGCTCGAATTTTCGGAGAAAGTCAAGGAGAGTGCCACACGATGCGAGGAGGTCATCTGCTCCACTTGCAGAACGAAGAAACATAAAGAATCGGACTATTTCTTGAAGAACAACTTCCACCCAGTCTGGTACGAGCGGGACAGCGAAGGAGTTATGAAGATTGACGAAAATGGCAATCCCGTGGTAAGATACGACATACCCAGTGAGCTGAAAGATCTGACTATGTCAGAGAAGCTCCTGATTCGGAGGTGTTCGCCCATGATTCCGTCGATGCACATCAAGGATGGTATCTATGGCATTAACGGTCATTGCGTGTGCTTTCCTCAGGATATAAATAACATGTGCATGGAATTGCCACAGACTGAGACGAGTATGGTAACATTTGTGCGGCATATCAGCAACCGCGTGACGGGGGAATCTATCAGCCGTCATTACAAAGTGAACAAGAGGAAAGTAATAGCGGCTCTCAAGTGGCTCAAACTTAATCACAGTGGATATCATGGAATCACAATTAAGGAAACCAATCTAGATTGGATCAAGAATGGATCATTGTATGACGTCGCGAAGAAATACACTCTGAACACAAAGCCCAGCAGACGAGATGCCGTGGCTGACGCCGCAGAAACACTGTCTGGCAATCAGACAGGTACACCAGAGGACAAGAACAACGAAGACGAGTTTGAAATGGAGACAGTACACCCGAACTACAACAATACCTTACCGAACTCGAAACAGGCCAAAATCGTGAAGGAATTTAAAGTTATAGCCAATGCAACGAATCAGAAGGAAAAGGTCCTCAACTTCCCTCCCATCGACCACAATGCGCCAATAAAGTGAGTGTATTCTTTGCCATTGAATGATTCGATTGTGTTCAAATTACCACTCGATTTAGCTAAACCAGCATCTTTATCTTGTACTTGCAACATTATGCCAACGACAATCCATGTCAACCAATCGAAACCATCAACAGTGAGTTTGATTCGACGGGACAAGTGTTCGTGAATGCATTCCCTTGGCTCTTCCCTGGCGGTATTGGAGACGTGTACGATCTCAGACGTGGGAAAGTCAAAGATATCCGTAGCTGGGCCACTCACTTGATACGGTACCAAGATGGAAGATTCATTAACGATCAGATGTTTTGCCTGTACGTCTTCAACATGCTGCAGCGTCATACGAACAATACCCAGGGCAATTTCTTTTACAAAGACAAGAACTTCCTTGGTGCGAGTGTGAGAATGCCACCAACTGTGGAGGAGTTGCAGCAGCAGTTGAGGCAGGGTGATATGAGCTATATTAACAAGTTGCGATACATCGCTAGGGGTATACGTGGATCAGACAGTTTCTGGAGGGGGAAGCAGGACGAGCTAGAATCGTGGATTGACTTCCATATTTCACGTGGACACGGTCCGCCTACCCATTTCATCACGTTATCTTGTGCCGAAAACTGGTGGCCGGATCTACGTCGTCTGATGATCAGCCTTGAGCGAACTGCACAAAATCTCAAACAGGTCGAATTGCTGCAGAAAAACGACTTCAAGGCCATGACCAAATCAGTCAAGAGATTCACAGTGTATGTCAATGATTTTTTCATGAAGAGGTCGAAAGTCTTTCTCGACACAGTTGCGAAGGACGCGCTTGGTATCGAGCATTACTGGGCAAGAGTCGAATTTGCGCCAGGAAGGGGTCAGATACATCTGCACTTGTTGGGCATTTCCAAGGACAAGGCATATCTGAATGACTTCTATCGAGCAGACACGGAAGAGGAAAAGGCCAAAGTGCTGGAAACATACGCGACAAATGTGCTCGACATGACAGCCGACGTCGAAGTGAATGAGAACCACGTGTCGGACAGATCTCCCGACTCAACAAATCCGCTAATGCATCGGTTCTGCGAAAGCGTGCATAAGGGAGAGGACGCCCGAATGCTGTGCCAGGAGTGCATGGTGCACCACTGCAATGTGTATTGCCTTGGTACAAATACGAAATGCGAACGTCGTGAGTGTAGGTTTGGGTAGTACGGTACGGAGACAGAGTACGGCAAGTGTGATACAGATGGGAAACCACTCAGCAAAGTATCGGTGATAGTAACAGATCAAAAGGGAGTGGAACACTTCCAACTACGCCGTACAAAGTCGCGAAAGTCATGTCAGCACAGTAGGACACTGTTGCAAACCTGGAGGGCAAACATAGATATCCAGCTACTGGTTTATAGGTCACATCCAGACAAACCCGATGTCAGCGAGATTGAGAACGTTTGCAAATATGTCGTAGCATACGCCAGCAAGAAGAACCACACGTCCAAGAAGGAGAAAGAAGCAGTGCAGAACATTGTGCAAAGGTAAGTGTGCTCTGAAGATGAAAGTTGTCTCTCACACTGAATTCAGTGCAGTTGTGTATTCCGCCATCTTCTTTGGTAAAACTGTGCGGTGCACAATTTTGCAAATTGAAACAAAATCTTACGCTGGGTAACCTCACTGTATTCCGCCATCGACTTTGGTAAAACTGTGCAGTGCACAATTTTGCAAATTGAAACAATCGAACACTGTTAACCCCACTGCTAACACAACCTACCGCCACTATTAATTCTCACCTCCCAGCAAAAGCTCCGAGGATATAAGTGGTGTCCAAACATTGGTGAAAATGTCACTGAACTGGATGACAAGCAAAAGGCTCATCAGCATACAAGAGGCGGTGCACGAGATTGATAGGCTGAGTTTAACACTCTGTTCAGATGTGATCACTTACGTGTCGGTTCAGAATTGTCTGAAGCTACGAAAATCATCCGACCCTAAGCCAAACGACTTGGTCTATAGCTATGCAAGCAGGGAGGAAAAGTACAGCAAACTGACCTTGGATCAGTACTTTTACAAGGAGTGGTGTAGGAAAAAGTTCATGATAGACCCTGACAGCAATAGACGCATGAACAGGATACTCATCGCCAAAGGACTCAATTGCAGACCACGTTACCCGGTGGACTACGATTATGCAAGAGGAATGTTGTTACTTCACAAGCCATGGAGCTTCGACAAACCACTTAATTTACGCGACAGACAGAGAACAATCAATACATTCAAGTTGATGCTGCAGAAAAGACAGGTCCCTACAAGTGTTTGGACCGAATACCAGAGAGCTGTTAGATACGCGCAAGAAAAAAGGATCGAATGTGTGGCAAGAAAAGGGACAATTCAAGCAGATGTCAACATTGACGAGCTCGACGATGACGAGGTAGATCAACACCTGAATCATTTGCACTCGACCCAACTCTCTGATAGGAAAGTGGATGAGTTACTTTTGGGGGGCAAGAAAATCGACGTAGGATTGAATCACGATTGGTCGAAGAGCTCGTTTGATGGAGAAAGAGACGTAACAATACCAGGGGAGGAGTACACAGTCAAACTCAGAGAGCAACGTGCCAGAGCCATGATGGACGATCATTCAGGCGCAACAATACCCACGAAATCTGACGGATCAAGTTACAACATCGAGGAACTGTCCGAGGAACAGGCGATGATCGTACTCGCCACTGTCGATACTGTGGTGAAATTCCTTGATAATGACGAGGATTACAAGCCGCTACGAGCAACAATTACAGGAATGGGTGGGTGCGGGAAATCGCTGGTAATTAACACCATCATTTCCATCATCAGGAAGCTGACCGATTCGAACAAGACAGTCCAGGTTGCTGCTCCTTCAGGCAGCGCAGCGTACAACGTCAAAGGGTGCACGCTGCACTCACTTCTGGGAATTAACGTACAGGTACCTTACAAATCATTGGACGCAAAAAGAAGAGAAGAAATGTGCAATAAACTGAAAGAGCTGCTCGTACTGATGGTCGATGAAAGAAGCATGTTGGGCTCACACGTAACATTCGGTGCAGAGGAGCATGTGAGAGATTGCGCATTTAATGGGCACAATAAACGGGAGAGGTGGGGCGGTGTCCCGGTTGTGTTGTTCTTCGGTGACGACTACCAGCTGCCACCGTCCAACAAGGGGGGAGCAATAAACGGCTACCACGAATACCACAACAACGATAGGCCAAAAACAATGACAGGAAAGAGTAAAAACAATCAAATATGCGATTACGAGGGTAGCAAAATCTTGACTGAGATGATGACGGATGTGGTCTTCATGTTGACGAAGAATTTTAGAGCAAAAGACAAGGAGGATAGCGATCTCATGAACAGGATGAGAGTGGGGAACCAGACTGATGAGGATGCAAAGCGCCTGATCAAACTACACATAGACGAACTCGGAAAATATCATCCAAAACTGAGGGAAGAGGTAGAAAATGACCCAAAGACGTTGTGGGTATACGCGAAACGGGACGATATGTCCCAGAAAAATGTAGACATGCTGATCAAAACACACGAACGACTGAAAGTACCAATAGCTAGGCTCAGGTGTCAATTCAGCAGCAGGATGGCGGGCAATAACACAGCATACCAGTCGCACTTTTACGGCAGGAGGCTATTCTACACCTTTGATGTGTGCGTAGGTGCACATGTTTGCTTGGAGTCAGCCAACATCGATCCCAACTCAGGATTGTACGTCTCAGCTATTGGGGTAGTTGTCGAGATCGTTTACGATAAGGATCGCTCCGTTGGACCAAACGGTAAAGGTGAGGTTAGCCTACCGAAGTACATTGTTGTGGATTTCCCTACATACAAACCACCACCAGGCGAGGACCCATGGGACAAGAACAACCCAACGGTGAGTAAAAGTTGACACACGAAAGACACAAGACAATTGCCACTCTCTGCGAAAACACTACTAACTCATTTCATACTGATACAAATGCATCCTACCCCAACTTATTGCGCACAGCACGTGCCAATCCCACCCTACGAGCAGATTTGCAACAGAGGATGCTGCACCGCATTATTCATGCCATTGCAAATTGCCTACGCCATCACCATCCACCGCTGTCAAGGACTCGAAGCTGGATTCGACAAAGGAGACCGCTGGAACCGCATGATAATAGATCCAGCAGATGAGTTGTGGGAGATTAGCAAGTTTCTTGGAACAATGTACGTGGCTACCAGCAGAGGCAAAACACTTGGCTCCAAAGATCAAGCATACCCGTCGGACAGTGCCATATACTGGACCGGAAGCAACATTTCAACGAACCGATTAAAAAATTGCAAGAGAAAGCAAAATGGCCAGTTCTGCGAATCGTACAAGAAGCGAGCAAATTGGGTGAAATACTTGGAGGGGAAGGCAGAAGAGTCGAAGACAAGGTATAGCAAGAGAAAGTTGGAAGAAATCACAGAAACATCGTACGCAGCAGCAATCAAGGGCAATTTCATCAAAGACAGGACAGACCTGACAACCAGGATTACCAACATCATAACCAACCCGAACAAGAAGTGGAAAGAAGCGAAGAAGGATCATGAAATCCCAAGTGATTACTTCGCAGGATCTTCATCTGGTGATTAGTAAAATTGATCACTGCACAGTTTTACAAAACAGACACTTTCTCAACACAAAGAATACAACAACTCAATTAAGCGTCTGCATCTGGTGATCAGTAAAACATCTGCAAGCGCACGATTCGATATATCAAGCACAGTTTT
>JAWZXG010000087.1:0-25289 GCA_037178625.1 Skeletonema tropicum
ATCGCAAGATATCTAGCTCTGGGCATCGATATCCAGTGAGATATCTAGGACTGGACATCGATATCGCCTGATAATCTAGCACTGGGCATCGATATCCTGTGAGATATCTAGCACTGGGCATCGATATCGCAAGATTTCTAGCACTGGGCATCGGCATCAATATCCAGTGAGATATCTAGCACTTGGCATTGATATCCAGTGAGAGGATATCTAACACTGGGCATCGATGTCACCAGATATCTAGCACTGGGCATCCATATCCCCAGATATCCAGCACTGGGCATAGATATCCCCAGATATCTAGCTCTGGGCATCGATATCCAATGAGATATCTAGCACTGGGCATCGATATCACCATATATCTAGCACTGGGCATCGATATCCACACTGGGCATCGATATCCAGTGAGATATCTAGCTCTGGACATCAATATTCAATGAGATATCTAGCACTGGGCATCGATATCACCATATATCTAGCACTGGGCATCGATATCCATTGAGATATCTAGCACAGGGCATCGATATCCAGTGAGATATCTAGCACTGGGCATTGATATGCCCAGATATCCAGCACTGTGCATCGATATCCCCAGATAGCCAGCACTGGGCATCAAAATCGATATATATAAATAATATGTGCATCGATATCCCCAGATAGCCAGCACTGGGCATCAATATCGCCAGATATCTAGCTCTGGGCATCGATATCCAGTGAGATATCTAGGACTGGACATCGATATCGCCTGATATCTAGCACTGGGCATCGATATCCCGTGAGATATCTAGCACTGGGCATCGATATCGCAAGATTTCTAGCACTGGGCATCGATATCCAGTGAGAGGATATCTAACACTGGGCATCGATGTCACCAGATATCTAGCACTGGGCATCAATATCCCCAGATATCCAGCACTGGGCATAGATATCCCCAGATATCTAGCTCTGGGCATCAATATCCAATGAGATATCTAGCACTGGGCATCGATATCACCATATATCTAGCACTGGGCATCGATATCCAGCACTGGGCATCGATATCCAGTGAGATATCTAGCTCTGGGCATCAATATATCCAATGAGATATCTAGCTCTGGGCATCGATATCACCATATATCTAGCACTGGGCATCGATATCCATTGAGGTATCTAGCACAAAGCATCGATATCCAGTGAGATATCTAGCACTGGGCATTGACATGCCCAGATATCCAGCACTGTGCATCGATATCCCCAGATATCCAGCACTGGGCATCAATATCGCCAGATAGCCAGCACTGGGCGTCAATATCGCCAGATATCTAGCTCTGGGCATCAATATCCAGTGAGATATCTAGGGATGGACATCAATATCGCCTGATATCTAGCACTGGGCATCGATATCCTGTGAGATATCTAGCACTGGGCATCGATATCGCAAGATTTCTAGCACTGGGCATCGATATCCAGTGAGATATCTAGCACTGGGCATCGATATCCAGTGAGAGGATATCTAACACTGGGCATCGATGTCACCAGATATCTAGCACTGGGCATCAATATCCCCAGATACTCAGCACTGGGCATAGATATCCCCAGATATTCTAGCTCTGGGCATCGATATCCAATGAGATATCTAGCACTGGGCATCGATATCACCATATATCTAGCACTGGGCATCGATATCCAGCACTGGGCATCGATATCCAGTGAGATATCTAGCTCTGGGCATCAATATCCAATGAGGATATCTAGCACTGGGCATCGATATCACCATATATCTTGCACTGGGCATCGATATCCATTGAGATATCTTGCACAGGGCATCGATATCCAGTGAGATATCTAGCACTGGGCATTGATATGCCCAGATATCCAGCACTGTGCATCGATATCCCCAGATAGCCAGCACTGGGCATCAATATCGCCAGATATCTAGCTCTGGGCATCGATAATCCAGTGAGATATCTAGGACTGGACATCGATATCGCCTGATATCTAGCACTGGGCATCGATATCCTGTGAGATATCTAGCACTGGGCATCGATATCGCAAGATTTCTAGCACAGGGCATCGGAATCAATATCCAGTGAGATATCTAGCACTGGGCATCGATATCCAGTGAGAGGATATCTAACACTGGGCATCGAGTCACCAGATATCTAGCACTGGGCATCAATATCCCCAGATATCCAGCACTGGGCATAGATATCCCCAGATATCTAGCTCTGGGCATCGATATCCAATGAGATATCTAGCACTGGGCATCGATATCACCATATATCTAGCACTGGGCATCGATATCCAGCACTGGGCATCGATTATCCAGTGAGATATCTAGCTCTGGGCATCAATATCCAATGAGATATCTAGCACTGGGCATCGATATCACCATATATCTAGCACTGGGCATCGATATCCATTGAGATATCTAGCACAGGGCATCGATATCCAGTGAGATATCTAGCACTGGGCATTGATATGCCCAGATATCCAGCACTGTGCATCGATATCCCCAGATAGCCAGCACTGGGCATCAATATCGCCAGATATCTAGCTCTGGGCATCGATATCCAGTGAGATATCTAGGACTGGACATCGATATCGCCTGATATCTAGCACTGGGCATCGATATCCTGTGAGATATCTAGCACTGGGCATCGATATCGCAAGATTTCTAGCACTGGGCATCGATATCCAGTGAGATATCTAGCACTGGGCATCGATATCCAGTGAGAGGATATCTACACTGGGCATCGATGTCACCAGATATCTAGCACTGGGCATCAATATCCCCTGATATCCAGCACTGGGCATAGATATCCCCAGATATCTAGCTCTGGGCATCGATATCCAATGAGATATCTAGCACTGGGCATCGATATCACCATATATCTAGCACTGGGCATCGATATACAGCACTGGGGCATCCGATATCCAGTGAGATATCTAGCTCTGGGCATCAATATCCAATGAGATATCTAGCACTGGGCATCGATATCACCATATATCTAGCACTGGGCATCGATATCCATTGAGATATCTAGCACAGGGGCATCGATATCCAGTGAGATATCTAGCACTGGGCATTGATATGCCCAGATATCCAGCACTGTGCATCGATATCCCCAGATAGCCAGCACTGGGCATCAATATCGCCAGATATCTAGCTCTGGGCATTGATATCCAGTGAGATATCTAGGACTGGACATCGATATCGCCTGATATCTAGCACTGGGCATCGATATCCTGTGAGATATCTAGCACTGGGCATCGATATCGCAAGATTTCTAGCACTGGGCATCGGCATCAATATCCAGTGAGATATCTAGCACTGGGCATCGATATCCAGTGAGAGGATATCTAACACTGGGCATCGATGTCACCAGATATATCTAGCACTGATCATCAATATCCCCAGATATCCAGCAACTGGGCATAGATATCCCCAGATATCTAGCTCTGGGCATCGATATCCAATGAGATATCTAGCACTGGGCATCGATATCACCATATATCTAGCACCTGGGCATCGATATCCAGCACTGGGCATCGATATCCAGTGAGATATCTAGCTCTGGGCATCAATATCCAATGAGATATCTAGCACTGGGGGCATCAATATCACCATATATCTAGCACTGGGCATCGATATCCATTGAGATATCTAGCACAGGGCATCAATATCCAGTGAGATATCTAGCACTGGGCATTGATATGCCCAGATATCCAGCACTGTTGCATCGATATCCCCAGATAGCCAGCACTGGGCATCAATATCGCCAGATATCTAGCTCTGGGCATCGATATCCAGTGAGATATCTAGGACTGGACATCGATATCGCCTGATATCTAGCACTGGGCAGCGATATCCTGTGAGATATCTAGCACTGGGCATCGATATCGCAAGATTTCTAGCACTGGGCATCGGCCATCAATATCCAGTGAGATATCTAGCACTGGGCATCGATATCCAGTGAGAGGATATCTAACACTGGGCATCGATGTCACCAGATATCTAGCACTGGGCATCAATATCCCCAGATATCCAGCACTGGGCATAGATATCCCCAGATATCTAGCTCTGGGCATCGATATCCAATGAGATATCTAGCACTGGCATCGATATCACCATATATCTAGCACTGGGCATCGATATCCAGCACTGGGCATCGATATCCAGTGAGATATCTAGCTCTGGGCATCAATATTGTCCAATCTAGCTAACAATTGAGCTTATTATTGATCAATAGATGTAACGAATAGAATTATTATGACTTAAAATATAAAGGAAACGATCAACGTTTTTGGGTTCGGTTCAACTTGTGCTTTCATTGGCGATGGCCGCGAGAAGCATTCCGAAAACATATTGAGAAACGAGAAACCAGATAACATAAATATGAATTTGATTGATGTCCGACACTACGTAGGTGTGACAAATATCCAATGAGATATCTAGCACTGGGCATCGATATCACCATATATCTAGCACTGGGCATCGATATCCATTGAGATATCTAGCACAGGGCATCGAATATCCAGTGAGATATCTAGCACTGGGCATTGATATGCCCAGATATCCAGCACTGTGCATCGATATCCCCAGATAGCCAGCACTGGGCATCAATATCGCCAGATATCTAGCTCTGGGCATCGATATCCAGTGAGATATCTAGGACTGGACATCGATATCGCCTGATATCTAGCACTGGGCATCGATATCCTGTGAGATATCTAGCACTGGGCATCGATATCGCAAGATTTCTAGCACTGGGCATCGGCATCAATATCCAGTGAGATATCTAGCACTGGGCATCGATATCCAGTGAGAGGATATCTAACACTGGGCATCGATGTCACCAGGATATCTAGCACTGGGCATCAATATCCCCAGATATCCAGCACTGGGCATAGATATCCCCAGATATCTAGCTCTGGGCATCGATATCCAATGAGATATCTAGCACTGGGCATCGATATCACCATATATCTAGCACTGGGCATCGATATCCAGCACTGGGCATCGATATCCAGTGAGATATCTAGCTCTGGGCATCAATATCCAATGAGATATCTAGCACTGGGCATCGATATCACCATATATCTAGCACTGGGCATCGATATCCATTGAGATATCTAGCACAGGGCATCGATATCCAGTGAGATATCTAGCACTGGGCATTGATATGCCCAGATATCCAGGCACTGTACATCGATATCCCCAGATAGCCAGCACTGGGCATCAATATCGCCAGATATCTATTTCTGGGCATCGAATATCCAGTGAGATATCTAGGACTGGACATCGATATCGCCTGATATCTAGCACTGGGGCATTGATATCCTGTGAGATATCTAGCACTGGGCATCGATATCGCAAGATTTCTAGCACTGGATATCGATATCCAGTGAGATATCTAGCACTGGGCATCGATATCCAGTGAGAGGATATCTAACACTGGGCATCGATGTCACCAGATATCTAGCACTGGGCATCAATATCCCCAGATATCCAGCACTGGGGCATCGATATCAAATGAGATATCTAGCACTGGGCATCGATATCACCATATATCTAGCACTGGGCATCGATATCCAGCACTGGGCATCGATATCCAGTGAGATATCTAGCTCTGGGCATCAATATCCAATGAGATATCTAGCACTGGGCATCGATATCACCATATATCTAGCACTGGGCATCAATATCCATTGAGATATCTAGCACAGGGCATCGATATCCAGTGAGATATCTAGCACTGGGCATTGATATGCCCAGATATCCAGCACTGTGCATCGATATCCCCAGATAGCCAGGCACTGGGCATCAATATCGCCAGATATCTAGCTCTGGGCATCGATATATCCAGTGAGATATCTAGGACTGGACATCAATATCTCGCCTGATATCTAGCACTGGGCATCGATATCCTGTGAGATATCTAGCACTGGGCATCAATATCGCAAGATTTCTAGCACTGGGCATCGATATCCAGTGAGAGGATATCTAACACTGGGCATCGATGTCACCAGATATCTAGCACTGGGCATCAATATCCCCAGATATCCAGCACTGGGCATAGATATCCCCAGATATCTAGCTCTGGGCATCGATATCCAATGAGGATATCTAGCACTGGGCATCGATATCACCATATATCTAGCACTGGGCATCGATATCCAGCACTGGGCATCGATATCCAGTGAGATATCTAGCACTGGGCATCAATATCCAATGAGATATCTAGCACTGGGCATCCGATATCACCATATATCTAGCACTGGGCATCGATATCCATTGAGATATCTAGCACAGGGCATCGATATCCAGTGAGATATCTAGCACTGGGCATTGATATGCCCAGATATCTAGCACTGTGCATCGATATCCCCAGATAGCCAGCACTGGGCATCAATATCGCCAGAGATATCTAGCTCTGGGCATCGATATCCAGTGAGATATCTAGGACTGGACATCGATATCGCCTGATATCTAGCACTGGGCATCGATATCCTGTGAGATATCTAGCACTGGGCATCGATATCCTGTGAGATTTCTAGCACTGGGCATCGGCATCAATATCCAGTGAGATATCTAGCACTTGGCATCGATATCCAAGTGAGAGGATATCTTAACACTGGGCATCGATGTCACCAGATATCTAGCACTGGGCATCAATATCCCAGATATCCAGCACTGGGCATAGATATCCCCAGATATCTAGCTCTGGGCATCGATATCCAATGAGATATCTAGCACTGGGCATCGATATCACCATATATCTAGCACTGGGCATCGATATCCAGCACTGGGCATCGATATCCAGTGAGATATCTAGCTCTTGGACATCAATATCCAATGAGATATCTAGCACTGGGGCATCGATATCACCATATATCTAGGCACTGGGCATCGATATCCATTGAGATATCTAGCACAGGGCATCGATATCCAGTGAGATATCTAGGCACTGGGCATTGATATGCCCAGATATCCAGCACTGTGCATCGATATCCCCAGATAGCCAGCACTGGGCATCAATATCGCAGATATCTAGCTCTGGGCATCGATATCCAGTGAGATATCTAGGACTGGACATCGATATCGCCTGATATCTAGCACTGGGCATCGATATCCTGTGAGATATCTAGCACTGGGCATTCGATATTGCAAGATTTTCTAGCACTGGGCATCGGCATCAATATCCAGTGAGATAACTAGCTCTTGGCATCGATATCCAGTGAGAGGATATCTAACACTGGCAATCGATGTCACCAGATATCTAGCACTGGGCATCAATATCCCCAGATATCCAGCACTGGGCATAGATATCCACCAGATATCTAGCTCTGGGCATCGATATCCAATGAGATATCTAGCACTGGGCATCGATATCACCATATATCTAGCACTGGGCATCGATATCCAGCACTGGGCATCGATATCCCGAGTGAGATATCTAGCTCTGGGCATCAATATCCAATGAGATATCTAGCACTGGGCATCGATATCACCATATATCTAGCACTGGGCATCGATATCCATTGAGATATCTAGCACTGGGCATTGATATGCCCAGATATCCAGCACTGTGCATCGATATCCCCAGATAGCCAGCACTGGGCATCAATATCGCCAGATATCTAGCTCTGGGCATCGTATGCCAGTGAGATATCTAGGACTGGACATCGATATTGCCTGATATCCATGCGAGATGCCCAGTGCTAGATATCTCATGGTGATATCGATGCCCAGTGCTAGATATCTCACTGGATATCGATGCCCAGTGCTAGAAATCTTGCGATATCGATGCCCAGTGCTAGATATCTCACAGGATATCGATGCCCAGTGCTAGATATCAGGCGATATCGATGTCCAGTCCTAGATATCTCACTGGATATCGATGCCCAGAGCTAGATATCTGGCGATATTGATGCCCAGTGCTGGCTATCTGGGGATATCGATGCACAGTGCTGGATATCTGGGCATATCAATGCCCAGTGCTAGATATCTCACTGGATATCGATGCCCTGTGCTAGATATCTCAATGGATATCGATGCCCAGTGCTAGATATATGGTGATATCGATGCCCAGTGCTAGATATCTCATTGGATATTGATGCCCAGAGCTAGATATCTCACTGGATATCGATGCCCAGTGCTGGATATCGATGCCCAGTGCTAGATATATGGTGATATCGATGCCCAGTGCTAGATATCTCATTGGATATCGATGCCCAGAGCTAGATATCTGGGGATATCTATGCCCAGTGCTGGATATCTGGGGATATTGATGCCCTGTGCTAGATATCTGGTGACATCGATGCCCAGTGTTAGATATCCTCTCACTGGATATCGATGCCCAGTGCTAGATATCTCACTGGATATTGATGCCGATGCCCAGTGCTAGAAATCTTGCGATATCGATGCCCAGTGCTAGATATCTCACAGGATATCGATGCCCAGTGCTAGATATCAGGCGATATCGATGTCCAGTCCTAGATATCTCACTGGATATCGATGCCCAGAGCTAGATATCTGGCGATATTGATGCCCAGTGCTGGCTATCTGGGGATATCGATGCACAGTGCTGGATATCTGGGCATATCAATGCCCAGTGCTAGATATCTCACTGGATATCGATGCCCTGTGCTAGATATCTCAATGGATATCGATGCCCAGTGCTAGATATATGGTGATATCGATGCCCAGTGCTAGATATCTCATTGGATATTGATGCCCAGAGCTAGATATCTCACTGGATATCGATGCCCAGTGCTGGATATCGATGCCCAGTGCTAGATATATGGTGATATCGATGCCCAGTGCTAGATATCTCATTGGATATCGATGCCCAGAGCTAGATATCTGGGGATATCTATGCCCAGTGCTGGATATCTGGGGATATTGATGCCCAGTGCTAGATATCTGGTGACATCGATGCCCAGTGTTAGATATCCTCTCACTGGATATCGATGCCCAGTGCTAGATATCTCACTGGATATTGATGCCGATGCCCAGTGCTAGAAATCTTGCGATATCGATGCCCAGTGCTAGATATCTCACAGGATATCGATGCCCAGTGCTAGATATTCAGGCGATATCGATGTCCAGTCCTAGATATCTCACTGGATATCGATGCCCAGAGCTAGATATCTGGCGATATTGATGCCCAGTGCTGGCTATCTGGGGATATCGATGCACAGTGCTGGATATCTGGGCATATCAATGCCCAGTGCTAGATATCTCACTGGATATCGATGCCCTGTGCTAGATATCTCAATGGATATCGATGCCCAGTGCTAGATATATGGTGATATCGATGCCCAGTGCTAGATATCTCATTGGATATTGATGCCCAGAGCTAGATATCTCACTGGATATCGATGCCCAGTGCTGGATATCGATGCCCAGTGCTAGATATATGGTGATATCGATGCCCAGTGCTAGATATCTCATTGGATATCGATGCCCAGAGCTAGATATCTGGGGATATCTATGCCCAGTGCTGGATATCTGGGGATATTGATGCCCAGTGCTAGATATCTGGTGACATCGATGCCCAGTGTTAGATATCCTCTCACTGGATATCGATGCCCAGTGCTAGATATCTCACTGGATATTGATGCCGATGCCCAGTGCTAGAAATCTTGCCGATATCGATGCCCAGTGCTAGATATCTCACAGGATATCGATGCCCAGTGCTAGATATCAGGCGATATCGATGTCCAGTCCTAGATATCTCACTGGATATCGATGCCCAGAGCTAGATATCTGGCAATATTGATGCCCAGTGCTGGCTATCTGGGGATATCGATGCACAGTGCTGGATATCTGGGCATATCAATGCCCAGTGCTAGATATCTCACTGGATATCGATGCCCTGTGCTAGATATCTCAATGGATATCGATGCCCAGTGCTAGATATATGGTGATATCGATGCCCAGTGCTAGATATCTCATTGGATATTGATGCCCAGAGCTAGATATATGGATATCGATGCCCACTGGATATCGATGCCCAGTGCTAGATATATGGTGATATCGATGCCCAGTGCTAGATATCTCATTGGATATCGATGCCCAGAGCTAGATATCTGGGGATATCTATGCCCAGTGCTGGATATCTGGGGATATTGATGCCCAGTGCTAGATATCTGGTGACATCGATGCCCAGTGTTAGATATCCTCTCACTGGATATCGATGCCCAGTGCTAGATATCTCACTGGATATTGATGCCGATGCCCAGTGCTAGAAATCTTGCGATATCGATGCCCAGTGCTAGATATCTCACAGGATATCGATGCCCAGTGCTAGATATCAGGCGATATCGATGTCCAGTCCTAGATATCTCACTGGATATCGATGCCCAGAGCTAGATATCTGGCAATATTGATGCCCAGTGCTGGCTATCTGGGGATATCGATGCACAGTGCTGGATATCTGGGCATATCAATGCCCAGTGGCTAGATATCTCACTGGATATCGATGCCCTGTGCTAGATATCTCAATGGATATCGATGCCCAGTGCTAGATATATGGTGATATCGATGCCCAGTGCTAGATATCTCATTGGATATTGATGCCCAGAGCTAGATATCTCACTGGATATCGATGCCCAGTGCTGGATATCGATGCCCAGTGCTAGATATATGGTGATATCGATGCCCAGTGCTAGATATCTCATTGGATATCGATGCCCAGAGCTAGATATCTGGGGATATCTATGCCCAGTGCTGGATATCTGGGGATATTGATGCCCAGTGCTATATATCTGGTGACATCGATGCCCAGTGTTAGATATCCTCTCACTGGATATCGATGCCCAGTGCTAGATATCTCACTGGATATCGATGCCCAGTGCTAGAAATCTTGCGATATCGATGCCCAGTGCTAGATATCTCACAGGATATCGATGCCCAGTGCTAGATATCAGGCGATATCGATGTCCAGTCCTAGATATCTCACTGGATATCGATGCCCAGAGCTAGATATCTGGCGGATATTGATGCCCAGTGCTGGCTATCTGGGGATATCGATGCACAGTGCTGGATATCTGGGCATATCAATGCCCAGTGCTAGATAATCTCACTGGATATCGATGCCCTGTGCTAGATATCTCACTGGATATCGATGCCCAGTGCTAGATATATGGTGATATCGATGCCCAGTGCTAGATATCTCATTGGATATTGATGCCCAGTGCTAGATATCTCACAGGATATCGATGCCCAGTGCTAGATATCAGGCGATATCGATGTCCCAGTCCTAGATATCTCACTGGATATCGATGCCCAGAGCTAGATATCTGGCGATATTGATGCCCAGTGCTGGCTATCTGGGGATATCGATGCACAGTGCTGGATATCTGGGCATATCAATGCCCAGTGCTAGATATCTCACTGGATATCGATGCCCTGTGCTAGATATCTCAATGGATATCGATGCCCAGTGCTAGATATATGGTGATATCGATGCCCAGTGCTAGATATCTCATTGGATATTGATGCCCAGAGCTAGATATCTCACTGGATATCGATGCCCAGTGCTGGATATCGATGCCCAGTGCTAGATATATGGTGATATCGATGCCCAGTGCTAGATATCTCATTGGATATCGATGCCCAGAGCTAGATAATCTGGGGATATCTATGCCCAGTGCTGGATATCTGGGGATATCTGATGCCCAGTGCTAGATATCTGGTGACATCGATGCCCAGTGTTAGATATCTCTCACTGGATATCGATGCCCAGTGCTAGATATCTCACTGGATATTGATGCCGATGCCAGTGCTAGATAATCTCACTGGATATCTGATGCCCAGTGCTAGATATCTCACAGGATATCGATGCCCAGTGCTAGATATCATGGCGATATCGATGCCAGTGCCTAGATATCTCATGGATATCGATGCCCAGAGCTAGATATCTGGCGATATTGATGCCCAGTGCTGGCTATCTGGGGATATCGATGCCCAGTGCTGGATATCTGGGCATATCAATGCCCAGTGCTAGATATCTCACTGGATATCGATGCCCAGTGCTAGATATCTCAATGGATATCGATGCCCAGTGCTAGATATATGGTGATATCGATGCCCAGTGCTAGATATCTCATTGGATATTGATGCCCAGTGTAGATATCTCACTGGATATCGATGCCCAGTGCTGGATATCAATGCCCAAGTGCTAGATATATGGTGATATCTATGCCCAGTGCTAGATATCTCATTGGATATCGATGCCCAGAGCTAGATAATCTGGGATATCTATGCCCAGTGCTAGATATATGGTGATATCGATGCCCAGTGCTAGATATCTCATTGGATATCGATGCCCAGAGCTAGATATCTGGGGATATCTATGCCCAGTGCTGGATATCTGGGGATATTGATGCCCAGTGCTAGATATCTGGTGACATCGATGCCCAGTGTTAGATATCCTCTCACTGGATATCGATGCCCAGTGCTAGATATCTCACTGGATATTGATGCCGATGCCCAGTGCTAGAAATCTTGCGAGATATCGATGCCCAGTGCTAGATATCTCACAGGATATCGATGCCCAGTGCTAGATATCAGGCGATATCGATGTCCCAGTCCTAGATATCTCACTGGATATCGATGCCCAGAGCTAGATATCTGGCGATAATTGATGCCCAGTGCTGGCTATCTGGGGATATCGATGCACAGTGCTGGATATCTGGGCATATCAATGCCCAGTGCTAGATATCTCACTGGATATCGATGCCCTGTGCTAGGATATCTCAATGGATATCGATGCCCAGTGCTAGATATATGGTGATATCGATGCCCAGTGCTAGATATCTCATTGGATATTGATGCCCAGAGCTAGATATCTCACTGGATATCGATGCCCAGTGCTGGATATCGATGCCCAGTGCTAGATATATGGTGATATCGATGCCCAGTGCTAGATATCTCCATTGGATATCGATGCCCAGAGCTAGATAATCTGGGGATATCTATGCCCAGTGCTGGATATCTGGGGATATTGATGCCCAGTGCTAGATATCTGGTGACATCGATGCCCAGTGTTAGATATCCTCTCACTGGATATCGATGCCCAGTGCTAGATATCTCACTGGATATTGATCGATGCCCAGTGCTAGAAATCTTGCGATATCGATGCCCAGTGCTAGATATCTCACAGGATATCGATGCCCAGTGCTAGATATCAGGCGATATCGATGTCCAAGTCCTAGATATCTCACTGGATATCGATGCCCAGAGCTAGATATCTGGCGATATTGATGCCCAGTGCTGGCTATCTGGGGATATCGATGCACAGTGCTGGATATCTGGGCATATCAATGCCCAGTGCTAGATATCTCACTGGATATCGATGCCCTGTGCTAGATATCTCAATGGATATCGATGCCCAGTGCTAGATATATGGTGATATCGATGCCCAGTGCTAGATATCTCATTGGATATTGATGCCCAGAGCTAGATATCTCACTGGATATCGATGCCCAGTGCTGGATATCGATGCCCAGTGCTAGATATATGGTGATATCGATGCCCAGTGCTAGATATCTCATTGGATATCGATGCCCAGAGCTAGATATCTCTGGGGATATCTATGCCCAGTGCTGGATATCTGGGGATATTGAATGCCCAGTGCTAGATATCTGGTGACATCGATGCCCAGTGTTAGATATCCTTCACTGGATATCGATGCCCAGTGCTAGATATCTCACTGGATATCGATGCCCAGTGCTAGAAATCTTGCGATATTGATGCCCAGTGCTAGATATCTCACAGGATATCGATGCCCAGTGCTAGATATCAGGCGATATCGATGTCCAGTCCTAGATATCTCACTGGATATCGATGCCCAGAGCTAGATATCTGGCGATATTGATGCCCAGTGCTGGCTATTCTGGGGATATCGATGCACAGTGCTGGATATCTGGGCATATCAATGCCCAGTGCTAGATATCTCACTGGATATCGATGCCCTGTGCTAGATATCTCAATGGATATCGATGCCCAGTGGCTAGATATATGGTGATATCGATGCCCAGTGCTAGATTCTCATTGGATATTGATGCCCAGAGCTAGATATCTCACTGGATATCGATGCCCAGTGCTGGATATCGATGCCCAGTGCTAGATATATGGTGATATCGATGCCCAGTGCTAGATATCTCATTGGATATCGATGCCCAGAGCTAGATATCTGGGGATATCTATGCCCAGTGCTGGATATCTGGGGATATTGATGCCCAGTGCTAGATATCTGGTGACATCGATGCCCAGTGTTAGATATCCTCTCACTGGATATCGATGCCCAGTGCTAGATATCTCACTGGATATCGATGCCCAGTGCTAGAAATCTTGCGATATTGATGCCCAGTGCTAGATATCTCACAGGATATCGATGCCCAGTGCTAGATATCAGGCGATATCGATGTCCAGTCCTAGATATCTCACTGGATATCGATGCCCAGAGCTAGGATATCTGGCGATATTGATGCCCAGTGCTGGCTATCTGGGGATATCGATGCACAGTGCTGGATATCTGGGCATATCAATGCCCAGTGCTAGATATCTCACTGGATATCGATGCCCTGTGCTAGATATCTCAATGGATATCGATGCCCAGTGCTAGATATATGGTGATATCGATGCCCAGTGCTAGATATCTCATTGGATATTGATGCCCAGAGCTAGATATCTCACTGGATATCGATCGATGCCCAGTGCTAGATATATGGTGATATCGATGCCCAGTGCTAGATATCTCATTGGATATCGATGCCCAGAGCTAGATATCTGGGGATATCTATGCCCAGTGCTGGATATCTGGGGATATTGATGCCCAGTGCTAGATATCTGGTGACATCGATGGCCCAGTGTTAGATATCCTCTCACTGGATATCGATGCCCAGTGCTAGATATCTCACTGGATATCGATGCCCAGTGCTAGAAATCTTGCGATATCGATGCCCAGTGCTAGATATCTCACAGGATATCGATGCCCAGTGCTAGATATCAGGCGATATCGATGTCCAGTCCTAGATATCTCACTGGATATCGATGCCCAGAGCTAGAATATCTGGCGATATTGATGCCCAGTGCTGGCTATCTGGGGATATCGATGCACAGTGCTGGATATCTGGGCATATCAATGCCCAGTGCTAGATATCTCACTGGATATCGATGCCCTGTGCTAGATATCTCAAAGGGGATATTGATGCCCAGTGCTAGATATCTGGTGATATCGATGCCCAGTGTTAGATATCTCTCACTGGATATCGATGCCCAGTGCTAGATATCTCACTGGATATCGATGCCCAGTGCTAGAATCTGGATATCGATGCCCAGTGCTAGATATCTCACAGGATATCGATGCCCAGTGCTAGATATCTCATTGGGATATCGATGCCCAGTCTAGATATCTCACTGGATATCGATGCCCAGAGCTAGATATCTGGGATATTGATGCCCAGTGCTGAGTATCTGGGGATATCGATGCCAGTGCTAGATATCTGGTGACATATCATCGATGCCCAGTGCTAGATATCTCACTGGATATCGATGCCCAAGTGCTGGATATCTGGGGATATTGATGCCCAGTGCTAGATATCTGGTGACATCGATGCCCATGTTAGATATCCTCTCACTGGATATCGATGCCCAGTGCTAGATATCTCACTGGATATCGATGCCCAGTGCTAGAAATCTTGCGATATCGATGCCCAGTGCTAGATATCTCACAGGATATCGATGCCCAGTGCTAGATATCAGGCGATATCGATGTCCAGTCCAGATATCTCACTGGATATCGATGCCCAGAGCTAGATATCTGGCGATATTGATGCCCAGTGCTGGCTATCTGGGGATATCGATGCACAGTGCTGGATATCTGGGCATATCAATGCCCAGTGCTAGATATCTCACTGGATATCGATGCCCTGTGCTAGATATCTCAATGGATATCGATGCCCAGTGCTAGATATATGGTGATATCGATGCCCAGTGCTAGATATCTCATTGGATATTGATGCCCAGAGCTAGATATCTCACTGGATATCGATGCCCAGTGCTGGATATCGATGCCCAGTGCTAGATATATGGTGATATCGATGCCCAGTGCTAGATATCTCATTGGATATCGATGCCCAGAGCTAGATATCTGGGGATATCTATGCCCAGTGCTGGATATCTGGGGATATTGATGCCCAGTGCTAGATATCTGGTGACATCGATGCCCAGTGTTAGATATCCTCTCACTGGATATCGATGCCCAGTGCTAGATATCTCACTGGATATCGATGCCCAGTGCTAGATAATCTTGCGATATTGATGCCCAGTGCTAGATATCTCACAGGATATCGATGCCCAGTGCTAGATATCAGGCGATATCGATGTCCAGTCCTAGATATCTCACTGGATATCGATGCCCAGAGCTAGATATCTGGCGATATTGATGCCCAGTGCTGGCTATCTGGGGATATCGATGCACAGTGCTGGATATCTGGGCATATCAATGCCCAGTGCTAGATATCTCACTGGATATCGATGCCCTGTGCTAGATATCTCAATGGATATCGATGCCCAGTGCTAGATATATGGTGATATCGATGCCCAGTGCTAGATATCTCATTGGATATTGATGCCCAGTGCTAGATATCTCACTGGATATCGATGCCCAGTGCTGGATATCGATGCCCAGTGCTAGATATATGGTGATATCGATGCCCAGTGCTAGATATCTCATTGGATATCGATGCCCAGAGCTAGATATCTGGGGATATCTATGCCCAGTGCTGGATATCTGGGGATATTGATGCCCAGTGCTAGATATCTGGTGACATCGATGCCCAGTGTTAGATATCCTCTCACTGGATATCGATGCCCAGTGCTAAGATATCTCACTGGATATCGATGCCCAGTGCTAGAAATCTTGCGATATTGATGCCCAGTGCTAGATATCTCACAGGATATCGATGCCCAGTGCTAGATATCAGGCGATATCGATGTCCAGTCCTAGATATCTCACTGGATATCGATGCCCAGAGCTAGATATCTGGCGATATTGATGCCCAGTGCTGGCTATCTGGGGATATCGATGCACAGTGCTGGATATCTGGGCATATCAATGCCCAGTGCTAGATATCTCACTGGATATCGATGCCCTGTGCTAGATATCTCAATGGATATCGATGCCCAGTGCTAGATATATGGTGATATCGATGCCCAGTGGCTAGATATCTCATTGGATATTGATGCCCAGAGCTAGATATCTCACTGGATATCGATGCCCAGTGCTGGATATCGATGCCCAGTGCTAGATATATGGTGATATCGATGCCCAGTGCTAGATATCTCATATTGGATATATCGATGCCCAGAGCTAGATATCTGGGGATATCTATGCCCAGTGCTGGATATCTGGGGATATTGATGCCCAGTGCTAGATATCTGGTGACATCGGATGCCCAGTGTTAGATATCCTCTCACTGGATATCGATGCCCAGTGCTAGATATCTCACTGGATATTGATGCCGATGCCCAGTGCTAGAAATCTTGCGATATTGATGCCCAGTGCTAGATATCTCACAGGATATCGATGCCCAGTGCTAGATATCAGGCGATATCGATGTCCAGTCCTAGATATCTCACTGGATATCGATGCCCAGAGCTAGAATATCTGGCGATATTGATGCCCAGTGCTGGCTATATCTGGGGATATCGATGCACAGTGCTGGATATCTGGGCATATCAATGCCCAGTGCTAGATATCTCACTGGATATCGATGCCCTGTGCTAGATATCTCAATGGATATCGATGCCCAGTGCTAGATATATGGTGATATCGATGCCCAGTGCTAGATATCTCATTGGATATTGATGCCCAGAGCTAGATATCTCACTGGATATCGATGCCCAGTGCTGGATATCGATGCCCAGTGCTAGATATATGGTGATATCGATGCCCAGTGCTAGATATCTCATTGGATATCGATGCCCAGAGCTAGATATCTGGGGATATCTATGCCCAGTGCTGGATATCTGGGGATATTGATGCCCAGTGCTAGATATCTGGTGACATCGATGCCCAGTGTTAGATATCCTCTCACTGGATATCGATGCCCAGTGCTAGATATCTCACTGGATATTGATGCCGATGCCAGTGCTAGAAATCTTGCGATATGATGCCCAGTGCTAGATATCTCACAGGATATCGATGCCCAGTGCTAGATATCAGGCGATATCGATGTCCAGTCCTAGATATCTCACTGGATATCGATGCCCAGAGCTAGATATCTGGCGATATTGATGCCCAGTGCTGGCTATCTGGGGATATCGATGCACAGTGCTGGAGGATATCTGGGCATATCAATGCCCAGTGCTAGATATCTCCACTGGATATCGATGCCCTGTGCTAGATATCTCAATGGATATCGATGCCCAGTGCTAGATATATGGTGATATCGATGCCCAGTGCTAGATATCTCATTGGATATTGATGCCCAGAGCTAGATATCTCACTGGATATCGATGCCCAGTGCTAGATATATGGTGATATCGATGCCCAGTGCTAGATATCTCATTGGATATCGATGCCCAGAGCTAGATATCTGGGGATATCTATGCCCAGTGCTGGATATCTGGGGATATTGATGCCCAGTGCTAGATATCTGGTGACATCGATGCCCAGTGTTAGATATCCTCTCACTGGATATCGATGCCCAGTGCTAGATATCTCACTGGATATCGATGCCCAGTGCTAGAAATCTTGCGATATCGATGCCCAGTGCTAGATATCTCACAGGATATCGATGCCCAGTGCTAGATATCAGGCGATATCGATGTCCAGTCCTAGATATCTCACTGGATATCGATGCCCAGAGCTAGATATCTGGCGATATTGATGCCCAGTGCTGGCTATCTGGGGATATCGATGCACAGTGCTGGATATCTGGGCATATCAATGCCCAGTGCTAGATATCTCACTGGATATCGATGCCCTGTGCTAGATATCTCAATGGATATCGATGCCCAGTGCTAGATATATGGTGATATCGATGCCCAGTGCTAGATATCTCATTGGATATTGATGCCCAGAGCTAGATATCTCACTGGATATCGATGCCCAGTGCTGGATATCGATGCCCAGTGCTAGATATATGGTGATATCGATGCCCAGTGCTAGATATCTCATTGGATATCGATGCCCAGAGCTAGATATCTGGGGATATCTATGCCCAGTGCTGGATATCTGGGGATATTGATGCCCAGTGCTAGATATCTGGTGACATCGATGCCCAGTGTTAGATATCCTCTCACTGGATATCGATGCCCATGCTAGATATCTCACTGGATATTGATGCCGATGCCCAGTGCTAGAAATCTTGCGATATCGATGCCCAGTGCTAGATATCTCACAGGATATCGATGCCCAGTGCTAGATATCAGGCGATATCGATGTCCCAGTCCTAGATATCTCACTGGATATCGATGCCCAGAGCTAGATATCTGGCGATATTGATGCCCAGTGCTGGCTATCTGGGGATATCGATGCACAGTGCTGGATATCTGGGCATATCAATGCCCAGTGCTAGATATCTCACTGGATATCGATGCCCTGTGCTAGATATCTCATGGATATCGATGCCCAGTGCTAGATATATGGTGATATCGATGCCCAGTGCTAGATATCTCATTGGATATTGATGCCCAGAGCTAGATATCTCACTGGATATCGATGCCCAGTGCTGGATATCGATGCCCAGTGCTAGATATATGGTGATATCGATGCCCAGTGCTAGATATCTCATTGGATATCGATGCCCAGAGCTAGATATCTGGGGATATCTATGCCCAGTGCTGGATATCTGGGGATATTGATGCCCAGTGCTAGATATCTGGTGACATCGATGCCCAGTGTTAGATATCCTCTCACTGGATATCGATGCCCAGTGCTAGATATCTCACTGGATATTGATGCCGATGCCCAGTGCTAGAAATCTTGCGATATCGATGCCCAGTGCTAGATATCTCACAGGATATCGATGCCCAGTGCTAGATATCAGGCGATATCGATGTCCAGTCCTAGATATCTCACTGGATATCGATGCCCAGAGCTAGATATCTGGCGATATTGATGCCCAGTGCTGGCTATCTGGGGATATCGATGCACAGTGCTGGATATCTGGGCATATCAATGCCCAGTGCTAGATATCTCACTGGATATCGATGCCCTGTGCTAGATATCTCAATGGATATCGATGCCCAGTGCTAGATATATGGTGATATCGATGCCCAGTGCTAGATATCTCATTGGATATTGATGCCCAGAGCTAGATATCTCACTGGATATCGATGCCCAGTGCTGGATATCGATGCCCAGTGCTAGATATATGGTGATATCGATGCCCAGTGCTAGATATCTCATTGGATATCGATGATGCAGAGCTAGATATCTGGGGATATCTATGCCCAGTGCTGGATATCTGGGGATATTGATGCCCAGTGCTAGATATCTGGTGACATCGATGCCCAGTGTTAGATATCCTCTCACTGGATATCGATGCCCAGTGCTAGATATCTCACTGGATATTGATGCGATGCCCAGTGCTAGAAATCTTGCGATATCGATGCCCAGTGCTAGATATCTCACAGGATATCGATGCCCAGTGCTAGATATCAGGCGATATCGATGTCCAGTCCTAGATATCTCACTGGATATCGATGCCCAGAGCTAGATATCTGGCGATATTGATGCCCAGTGCTGGCTATCTGGGGATATCGATGCACAGTGCTGGATATCTGGGCATATCAATGCCCAGTGCTAGATATCTCACTGGATATCGATGCCCTGTGCTAGATATCTCAATGGATATCGATGCCCAGTGCTAGATATATGGTGATATCGATGCCCAGTGCTAGATATCTCATTGGATATTGATGCCCAGAGCTAGATATCTCACTGGATATCGATGCCCAGTGCTGGATATCGATGCCCAGTGCTAGATATATGGTGATATCGATGCCCAGTGCTAGATATCTCATTGGATATCGATGCCCAGAGCTAGATATCTGGGGATATCTATGCCCAGTGCTGGATATCTGGGGATATTGATGCCCAGTGCTAGATATCTGGTGACATCGATGCCCAGTGTTAGATATCCTCTCACTGGATATCGATGCCCAGTGCTAGATATCTCACTGGATATTGATGCGATGCCCAGTGCTAGAAATCTTGCGATATCGATGCCCAGTGCTAGATATCTCACAGGATATCGATGCCCAGTGCTAGATATCAGGCGATATCGATGTCCAGTCCTAGATATCTCACTGGATATCGATGCCCAGAGCTAGATATCTGGCGATATTGATGCCCAGTGCTGGCTATCTGGGGATATCGATGCACAGTGCTGGATATCTGGGCATATCAATGCCCAGTGCTAGATATCTCACTGGATATCGATGCCCTGTGCTAGATATCTCAATGGATATCGATGCCCAGTGCTAGATATATGGTGATATCGATGCCCAGTGCTAGATATCTCATTGGATATTGATGCCCAGAGCTAGATATCTCACTGGATATCGATGCCCAGTGCTGGATATCGATGCCCAGTGCTAGATATATGGTGATATCGATGCCCAGTGCTAGATATCTCATTGGATATCGATGCCCAGAGCTAGATATCTGGGGATATCTATGCCCAGTGCTGGATATCTGGGGATATTGATGCCCAGTGCTAGATATCTGGTGACATCGATGCCCAGTGTTAGATATCCTCTCACTGGATATCGATGCCCAGTGCTAGATATCTCACTGGATATTGATGCGATGTCCCAGTGCTAGAAATCTTGCGATATCGATGCCCAGTGCTAGATATCTCACAGGATATCGATGCCCAGTGCTAGATATCAGGCGATATCGATGTCCAGTCCTAGATATCTCACTGGATATCGATGCCCAGAGCTAGATATCTGGCGATATTGATGCCCAGTGCTGGCTATCTGGGGATATCGATGCACAGTGCTGGATATCTGGGCATATCAATGCCCAGTGCTAGATATCTCACTGGATATCGATGCCCTGTGCTAGATATCTCAATGGATATCGATGCCCAGTGCTAGATATATGGTGATATCGATGCCCAGTGCTAGATATCTCATTGGATATTGATGCCCAGAGCTAGATATCTCACTGGATATCGATGCCCAGTGCTGGATATCGATGCCCAGTGCTAGATATATGGTGATATCGATGCCCAGTGCTAGATATCTCATTGGATATCGATGCCCAGAGCTAGATATCTGGGGATATCTATGCCCAGTGCTGGATATCTGGGGATATTGATGCCCAGTGCTAGATATCTGGTGACATCGATGCCCAGTGTTAGATATCCTCTCACTGGATATCGATGCCCAGTGCTAGATATCTCACTGGATATGCGATGCCCAGTGCTAGAAATCTTGCGATATCGATGCCCAGTGCTAGATATCTCACAGGATATCGATGCCCAGTGCTAGATATCAGGCGATATCGATGTCCAGTCCTAGATATCTCACTGGATATCGATGCCCAGAGCTAGATATCTGGCGATATTGATGCCCAGTGCTGGCTATCTGGGGATATCGATGCACAGTGCTGGATATCTGGGCATATCAATGCCCAGTGCTAGATATCTCACTGGATATCGATGCCCTGTGCTAGATATCTCAATGGATATCGATGCCCAGTGCTAGATATATGGTGATATCGATGCCCAGTGCTAGATATCTCATTGGATATTGATGCCCAGAGCTAGATATCTCACTGGATATCGATGCCCAGTGCTGGATATCGATGCCCAGTGCTAGATATATGGTGATATCGATGCCCAGTGCTAGATATCTCATTGGATATCGATGCCCAGAGCTAGATATCTGGGGATATCTATGCCCAGTGCTGGATATCTGGGGATATTGATGCCCAGTGCTAGATATCTGGTGACATCGATGCCCAGTGTTAGATATCCTCTCACTGGATATCGATGCCCAGTGCTAGATATCTCACTGGATATCGATGTCCCAGTGCTAGAAATCTTGCGATATTGATGCCCAGTGCTAGATATCTCACAGGATATCGATGCCCAGTGCTAGATATCAGGCGATATCGATGTCCAGTCCTAGATATCTCACTGGATATCGATGCCCAGAGCTAGATATCTGGCGATATTGATGCCCAGTGCTGGCTATCTGGGGATATCGATGCACAGTGCTGGATATCTGGGCATATCAATGCCCAGTGCTAGATATCTCACTGGATATCGATGCCCTGTGCTAGATATCTCAATGGATATCGATGCCCAGTGCTAGATATATGGTGATATCGATGCCCAGTGCTAGATATCTCATTGGATATTGATGCCCAGAGCTAGATATCTCACTGGATATCGATGCCCAGTGCTGGATATCGATGCCCAGTGCTAGATATATGGTGATATCGATGCCCAGTGCTAGATATCTCATTGGATATCGATGCCCAGAGCTAGATATCTGGGGATATCTATGCCCAGTGCTGGATATCTGGGGATATTGATGCCCAGTGCTAGATATCTGGTGACATCGATGCCCAGTGTTAGATATCCTCTCACTGGATATCGATGCCCAGTGCTAGATATCTCACTGGATATCGATGCCCAGTGCTAGAAATCTTGCGATATCGATGCCCAGTGCTAGATATCTCACAGGATATCGATGCCCAGTGCTAGATATCAGGCGATATCGATGTCCAGTCCTAGATATCTCACTGGATATCGATGCCCAGAGCTAGATATCTGGCGATATTGATGCCCAGTGCTGGCTATCTGGGGATATCGATGCACAGTGCTGGATATCTGGGCATATCAATGCCCAGTGCTAGATATCTCACTGGATATCGATGCCCTGTGCTAGATATCTCAATGGATATCGATGCCCAGTGCTAGATATATGGTGATATCGATGCCCAGTGCTAGATATCTCATTGGATATTGATGCCCAGAGCTAGATATCTCACTGGATATCGATGCCCAGTGCTGGATATCGATGCCCAGTGCTAGATATATGGTGATATCGATGCCAGTGCTAGATATCTCATTGGATATCGATGCCCAGAGCTAGATATCTGGGGATATCTATGCCCAGTGCTGGATATCTGGGGATATTGATGCCCAGTGCTAGATATCTGGTGACATCGATGCCCAGTGTTAGATATCCTCTCACTGGATATCGATGCCCAGTGCTAGATATCTCACTGGATATCGATGCCCAGTGCTAGAAATCTTGCGATATCGATGCCCAGTGCTAGATATCTCACAGGATATCGATGCCCAGTGCTAGATATCAGGCGATATCGATGTCCAGTCCTAGATATCTCACTGGATATCGATGCCCAGAGCTAGATATCTGGCGATATTGATGCCCAGTGCTGGCTATCTGGGGATATCGATGCACAGTGCTGGATATCTGGGCATATCAATGCCCAGTGCTAGATATCTCACTGGATATCGATGCCCTGTGCTAGATATCTCAATGGATATCGATGCCCAGTGCTAGATATATGGTGATATCGATGCCCAGTGCTAGATATCTCATTGGATATTGATGCCCAGAGCTAGATATCTCACTGGATATCGATGCCCAGTGCTGGATATCGATGCCCAGTGCTAGATATATGGTGATATCGATGCCCAGTGCTAGATATCTCATTGGATATCGATGCCCAGAGCTAGATATCTGGGGATATCTATGCCCAGTGCTGGATATCTGGGGATATTGATGCCCAGTGCTAGATATCTGGTGACATCGATGCCCAGTGTTAGATATCCTCTCACTGGATATCGATGCCCAGTGCTAGATATCTCACTGGATATTGATGCCGATGCCCAGTGCTAGAAATCTTGCGATATTGATGCCCAGTGCTAGATATCTCACAGGATATCGATGCCCAGTGCTAGATATCAGGCGATATCGATGTCCAGTCCTAGATATCTCACTGGATATCGATGCCCAGAGCTAGATATCTGGCGATATTGATGCCCAGTGCTGGCTATCTGGGGATATCGATGCACAGTGCTGGATATCTGGGCATATCAATGCCCAGTGCTAGATATCTCACTGGATATCGATGCCCTGTGCTAGATATCTCAATGGATATCGATGCCCAGTGCTAGATATATGGTGATATCGATGCCCAGTGCTAGATATCTCATTGGATATCGATGCCCAGTGCTAGATATCTCACTGGATATCGATGCCCAGTGCTAGATATCTCACTGGATATCGATGCCCA
>JAWZXG010000088.1:0-25000 GCA_037178625.1 Skeletonema tropicum
AGTCCAGTGGAAAGTACATCCCCTCTGAGTAATGCTCCCCTGGGTGGGCTTCAGCACAATGCTTGCAATAAAGGCCCGAAAGAGTATCCCACTTATCTGGTTTGGACTTACGTCGACTCAATGCTGCGGTGGAAGGACGACAAGAGATGAATTGATGATATAGGACGAAGCGGAAATCAGAACTGCTGGGGAAATCGGAGGGATATACAAACACGGCCTTTTCCTTTCGACAATTGTCAATCACTTGACGGGTGTTTGCGGAGGCGACATGATAGAACTTGCAATTTTCCAGACGTTTATCTACCTTTGGGAAAAGTTCCTCACTGAGATGTTTGTGTTGCAATGCGGTGGGATTCCTGGCAATACTCATGATTGCTTGGAGTTTCTGCGAGGGTGTTCCACTTGTATTGGGAGGTGCACCAAAGAAAAGACCTCTGGGTGTCTCGACCATACCAAGCTCACAGGCTGCTTCGGCAAAGTAGATCTTGACGTACTTTGTGCGGACTCTTCGATAAAGATTCGACATCATGTTCCTATGCTGCGTTTTGAGTTCACTGGGAATGTGCTTACAAGCTTGCAAGTGTTTGCGTTGATAATTTCTCACCGACTCAAAGATATTGGTCGTTTTGGAAGGATAAAATTCCGCCCAGCAGTTATTTCATTTTTGTTAGTAGAAATAATCGGCCCTCGGGGCCCCCGTTCATGGAGTGCAGAGCAGCGTAATAGGGGGCCGCAGGTGCCCTTCTATTACAGGTGGGAAAATTCATTATTTTTCACCCCCATTATTCTACAGAGTTATAGGTAGGAATCAGTACATGTGTTTTTTAGTGAGAAGGTTTACTTTAGGGACACGTAGAGTCCTCGGTAGAGACTACCGGCGTAGGATCTGTATGTGTTCCTATGTAGAAAGCAAGAAGTACCTGTTGAAAGCGAGAAATTGACTGTACTAGATGCGCTTTTTGAGCATCTAAATCGGTCTGTACGAGAAAGAAATACAGGTTTTACACGGGCGTTAGTCGATTTAGTTTTTGTCTTTCTTCGTCACGAGAAAATGTCTTTTTGTAAAACTGTGCTTGATATATCGAATCGTGCGCTTGCAGATGTTTTACTGATCACCAGATGCAGACGCTTAATTGAGTTGTTGTATTCTTTGTGTTGAGAAAGTGTCTGTTTTGTAAAACTGTGCAGTGATCAATTTTACTAATCACCAGATGAAGATCCTGCGAAGTAATCACTTGGGATTTCATGATCCTTCTTCGCTTCTTTCCACTTCTTGTTCGGGTTGGTTATGATGTTGGTAATCCTGGTTGTCAGGTCTGTCCTGTCTTTGATGAAATTGCCCTTGATTGCTGCTGCGTACGATGTTTCTGTGATTTCTTCCAACTTTCTCTTGCTATACCTTGTCTTCGACTCTTCTGCCTTCCCCTCCAAGTATTTCACCCAATTTGCTCGCTTCTTGTACGATTCGCAGAACTGGCCATTTTGCTTTCTCTTGCAATTTTTTAATCGGTTCGTTGAAATGTTGCTTCCGGTCCAGTATATGGCACTGTCCGACGGGTATGCTTGATCTTTGGAGCCAAGTGTTTTGCCTCTGCTGGTAGCCACGTACATTGTTCCAAGAAACTTGCTAATCTCCCACAACTCATCTGCTGGATCTATTATCATGCGGTTCCAGCGGTCTCCTTTGTCGAATCCAGCTTCGAGTCCTTGACAGCGGTGGATGGTGATGGCGTAGGCAATTTGCAATGGCATGAATAATGCGGTGCAGCATCCTCTGTTGCAAATCTGCTCGTAGGGTGGGATTGGCACGTGCTGTGCGCAATAAGTTGGGGTAGGATGCATTTGTATCAGTATGAAATGAGTTAGTAGTGTTTTCGCAGAGAGTGGCAATTGTCTTGTGTCTTTCGTGTGTCAACTTTTACTCACCGTTGGGTTGTTCTTGTCCCATGGGTCCTCGCCTGGTGGTGGTTTGTATGTAGGGAAATCCACAACAATGTACTTCGGTAGGCTAACCTCACCTTTACCGTTTGGTCCAACGGAGCGATCCTTATCGTAAACGATCTCGACAACTACCCCAATAGCTGAGACGTACAATCCTGAGTTGGGATCGATGTTGGCTGACTCCAAGCAAACATGTGCACCTACGCACACATCAAAGGTGTAGAATAGCCTCCTGCCGTAAAAGTGCGACTGGTATGCTGTGTTATTGCCCGCCATCCTGCTGCTGAATTGACACCTGAGCCTAGCTATTGGTACTTTCAGTCGTTCGTGTGTTTTGATCAGCATGTCTACATTTTTCTGGGACATATCGTCCCGTTTCGCGTATACCCACAACGTCTTTGGGTCATTTTCTACCTCTTCCCTCAGTTTTGGATGATATTTTCCGAGTTCGTCTATGTGTAGTTTGATCAGGCGCTTTGCATCCTCATCAGTCTGGTTCCCCACTCTCATCCTGTTCATGAGATCGCTATCCTCCTTGTCTTTTGCTCTAAAATTCTTCGTCAACATGAAGACCACATCCGTCATCATCTCAGTCAAGATTTTGCTACCCTCGTAATCGCATATTTGATTGTTTTTACTCTTTCCTGTCATTGTTTTTGGCCTATCGTTGTTGTGGTATTCGTGGTAGCCGTTTATTGCTCCCCCCTTGTTGGACGGTGGCAGCTGGTAGTCGTCACCGAAGAACAACACAACCGGGACACCGCCCCACCTCTCCCGTTTATTGTGCCCATTAAATGCGCAATCTCTCACATGCTCCTCTGCACCGAATGTTACGTGTGAGCCCAACATGCTTCTTTCATCGACCATCAGTACGAGCAGCTCTTTCAGTTTATTGCACATTTCTTCTCTTCTTTTTGCGTCCAATGATTTGTAAGGTACCTGTACGTTAATTCCCAGAAGTGAGTGCAGCGTGCACCCTTTGACGTTGTACGCTGCGCTGCCTGAAGGAGCAGCAACCTGGACTGTCTTGTTCGAATCGGTCAGCTTCCTGATGATGGAAATGATGGTGTTAATTACCAGCGATTTCCCGCACCCACCCATTCCTGTAATTGTTGCTCGTAGCGGCTTGTAATCCTCGTCATTATCAAGGAATTTCACCACAGTATCGACAGTGGCGAGTACGATCATCGCCTGTTCCTCGGACAGTTCCTCGATGTTGTAACTTGATCCGTCAGATTTCGTGGGTATTGTTGCGCCTGAATGATCGTCCATCATGGCTCTGGCACGTTGCTCTCTGAGTTTGACTGTGTACTCCTCCCCTGGTATTGTTACGTCTCTTTCTCCATCAAACGAGCTCTTCGACCAATCGTGATTCAATCCTACGTCGATTTTCTTGCCCCCCAAAAGTAACTCATCCACTTTCCTATCAGAGAGTTGGGTCGAGTGCAAATGATTCAGGTGTTGATCTACCTCGTCATCGTCGAGCTCGTCAATGTTGACATCTGCTTGAATTGTCCCTTTTCTTGCCACACATTCGATCCTTTTTTCTTGCGCGTATCTAACAGCTCTCTGGTATTCGGTCCAAACACTTGTAGGGACCTGTCTTTTCTGCAGCATCAACTTGAATGTATTGATTGTTCTCTGTCTGTCGCGTAAATTAAGTGGTTTGTCGAAGCTCCATGGCTTGTGAAGTAACAACATTCCTCTTGCATAATCGTAGTCCACCGGGTAACGTGGTCTGCAATTGAGTCCTTTGGCGATGAGTATCCTGTTCATGCGTCTATTGCTGTCAGGGTCTATCATGAACTTTTTCCTACACCACTCCTTGTAAAAGTACTGATCCAAGGTCAGTTTGCTGTACTTTTCCTCCCTGCTTGCATAGCTATAGACCAAGTCGTTTGGCTTAGGGTCGGATGATTTTCGTAGCTTCAGACAATTCTGAACCGACACGTAAGTGATCACATCTGAACAGAGTGTTAAACTCAGCCTATCAATCTCGTGCACCGCCTCTTGTATGCTGATGAGCCTTTTGCTTGTCATCCAGTTCAGTGACATTTTCACCAATGTTTGGACACCACTTATATCCTCGGAGCTTTTGCTGGGAGGTGAGAATTAATAGTGGCGGTAGGTTGTGTTAGCAGTGGGGTTAACAGTGTTCGATTGTTTCAATTTGCAAAATTGTGCACTGCACAGTTTTACCAAAGTCGATGGCGGAATACAGTGAGGTTACCCAGCGTAAGATTTTGTTTCAATTTGCAAAATTGTGCACCGCACAGTTTTACCAAAGAAGATGGCGGAATACACAACTGCACTGAATTCAGTGTGAGAGACAACTTTCATCTTCAGAGCACACTTACCTTTGCACAATGTTCTGCACTGCTTCTTTCTCCTTCTTGGACGTGTGGTTCTTCTTGCTGGCGTATGCTACGACATATTTGCAAACGTTCTCAATCTCGCTGACATCGGGTTTGTCTGGATGTGACCTATAAACCAGTAGCTGGATATCTATGTTTGCCCTCCAGGTTTGCAACAGTGTCCTACTGTGCTGACATGACTTTCGCGACTTTGTACGGCGTAGTTGGAAGTGTTCCACTCCCTTTTGATCTGTTACTATCACCGATACTTTGCTGAGTGGTTTCCCATCTGTATCACACTTGCCGTACTCTGTCTCCGTACCGTACCCAAACCTACACTCACGACGTTCGCATTTCGTATTTGTACCAAGGCAATACACATTACAGTGGTGCACCATGCACTCCTGGCACAGCATTCGGGCGTCCTCTCCCTTATGCACGCTTTCGCAGAACCGATGCATTAGCGGATTTGTTGAGTCGGGAGATCTGTCCGACACGTGGTTCTCATTCACTTCGACGTCGGCTGTCATGTCGAGCACATTTGTCGCGTATGTTTCCAGCACTTTGGCCTTTTCCTCTTCCGTGTCTGCTCGATAGAAGTCATTCAGATATGCCTTGTCCTTGGAAATGCCCAACAAGTGCAGATGTATCTGACCCCTTCCTGGCGCAAATTCGACTCTTGCCCAGTAATGCTCGATACCAAGCGCGTCCTTCGCAACTGTGTCGAGAAAGACTTTCGACCTCTTCATGAAAAAATCATTGACATACACTGTGAATCTCTTGACTGATTTGGTCATGGCCTTGAAGTCGTTTTTCTGCAGCAATTCGACCTGTTTGAGATTTTGTGCAGTTCGCTCAAGGCTGATCATCAGACGACGTAGATCCGGCCACCAGTTTTCGGCACAAGATAACGTGATGAAATGGGTAGGCGGACCGTGTCCACGTGAAATATGGAAGTCAATCCACGATTCTAGCTCGTCCTGCTTCCCCCTCCAGAAACTGTCTGATCCACGTATACCCCTAGCGATGTATCGCAACTTGTTAATATAGCTCATATCACCCTGCCTCAACTGCTGCTGCAACTCCTCCACAGTTGGTGGCATTCTCACACTCGCACCAAGGAAGTTCTTGTCTTTGTAAAAGAAATTGCCCTGGGTATTGTTCGTATGACGCTGCAGCATGTTGAAGACGTACAGGCAAAACATCTGATCGTTAATGAATCTTCCATCTTGGTACCGTATCAAGTGAGTGGCCCAGCTACGGATATCTTTGACTTTCCCACGTCTGAGATCGTACACGTCTCCAATACCGCCAGGGAAGAGCCAAGGGAATGCATTCACGAACACTTGTCCCGTCGAATCAAACTCACTGTTGATGGTTTCGATTGGTTGACATGGATTGTCGTTGGCATAATGTTGCAAGTACAAGATAAAGATGCTGGTTTAGCTAAATCGAGTGGTAATTTGAACACAATCGAATCATTCAATGGCAAAGAATACACTCACTTTATTGGCGCATTGTGGTCGATGGGAGGGAAGTTGAGGACCTTTTCCTTCTGATTCGTTGCATTGGCTATA
This sequence comes from Skeletonema tropicum, assembly GCA_037178625.1. NCBI lineage: Eukaryota > Bacillariophyta > Thalassiosirophyceae > Thalassiosirales > Thalassiosiraceae > Skeletonema > Skeletonema tropicum. The sequence continues at coordinate 5,873 of JAWZXG010000088.1, forward strand.
ACTTTAAATTCCTTCACGATTTTGGCCTGTTTCGAGTTCGGTAAGGTATTGTTGTAGTTCGGGTGTACTGTCTCCATTTCAAACTCGTCTTCGTTGTTCTTGTCCTCTGGTGTACCTGTCTGATTGCCAGACAGTGTTTCTGCGGCGTCAGCCACGGCATCTCGTCTGCTGGGCTTTGTGTTCAGAGTGTATTTCTTCGCGACGTCATACAATGATCCATTCTTGATCCAATCTAGATTGGTTTCCTTAATTGTGATTCCATGATATCCACTGTGATTAAGTTTGAGCCACTTGAGAGCCGCTATTACTTTCCTCTTGTTCACTTTGTAATGACGGCTGATAGATTCCCCCGTCACGCGGTTGCTGATATGCCGCACAAATGTTACCATACTCGTCTCAGTCTGTGGCAATTCCATGCACATGTTATTTATATCCTGAGGAAAGCACACGCAATGACCGTTAATGCCATAGATACCATCCTTGATGTGCATCGACGGAATCATGGGCGAACACCTCCGAATCAGGAGCTTCTCTGACATTTTGAATTACCCTCTTCCCTATTCCTACATTGCGTAATTGTTCAACACCAAGCGCATCCTGCAACCAGCACGTCACAAAAAGTACGATGTGCGGTAATGATACACGACAAGCTGGTGGATTGGTAAAATTGTGCAGTGAGCAAATTTACTTATTGTGAGTTCGTGAACGTGAAAGTGATAATGTTAATGTTGTAGAGATACAGCACAGACACAGACACAAAAACAAAAGAACTCAGCACAGGAACAGGAACAGCTTTTCTGAGAGCAAAACTCACTAGGTTTGGTCTTAGGCCCAACTTGGTTGCTTTGCCTCGGCGGCGTAACAACTGCGTGTAAATTGTTTGCAGCATGTTCGTCTTGCTGTTGTTTCTGTGGCTGAGCACAGTTTGTGTTCGTGACTAGGAGATCGTCAGCCCTGTATGAGTGAGTAGAGAGTATGCAAATCGGGATTGGATTCAACATGACTGGTAAGTTGCAAGAAACGACAGATACCAGATGATGCTTCAGCAAAAAGTAATCACGGCACAGAAATAAATAACCCCATACGAGCAGGGTTAAGCACTAAGTATCAGATTCTCACCTGAAGTCTTTTTTGACCTCACTATCCTTGGTCCTGCAAAGTTGAGAGTATGCAGGTCGGGATTGGATTAATTGTTAAAATTGTTCACTGCACAGTTTTACGAACTGTTCATTAACCCAATATAGGGTTAAATGTAGGCACTCACCCCGATTTCACATTTTTGTCACATTTTGGATCGGTCATCTCCAAGTTCTCTCGATCCATCAACAAGTTTACCACTCTTGCAATCAGTTCATCTTTGGTTAGACCAAAATTAGAGCCACCGAGCTCGACCAGGATCATCTGTAAGCAGAAGACATTGAAGACATCCAAAGCGGTAGACAGCAATTGTGACAAAGGAAGGCTATCAAGCTTTCTACTCTCACTCTCACCGACAACAAATGATGCCATGGATCGAAAGATAGGATCGTTTGTGCGGATGGTAGCCCAAGGATAATCATACCATTTCCAGTTACAAGGAGAAGATGAAGCCTTCATCGAAACATGTCCCCGCTCCAGTCCGCTGTGAGACAACTCCGTCAAAGTAGATGAGGTCGAAGCATCAGCCGACTTCGAAGAACATGCGCGACGCTTAAGCCCACAAGGTTGACTCAACAAGCAACGAAGAACCTTGCCATCAGATCCAACAGTTGAAGTCGCGGCATCGGCATCAGTCTCCTGCTCCTGTCCCACATGAGATAACTCCGTCGAAGTAGACGATGCCGCTGCATCAGATGACTTTGAAGCACTTGCGCTTGCCTGCCACTTAAGGCCGCTAGGATTACTCATCAAATAACGAGAACCCTCGCAGTTAGATCAAACAGTTGAAGTCGCGGCAGCAGCATCGGTATTGCCAATTATCATGATTGCGTAATAAGATTGATAAGAAGTAGAGAGGTTTACATACACCAATACTTAATGAACGCGATGTACAAATAGATCGACAGCGACGGACAATGTGCACCGAAGCAATTTTGGTTGACCACCGAAGCGAAGCAGGAGGAACAATGCTGTCAGAGAGAGAAAGAATAAAGACATGGATAGACGGAGAAATAATTGTGTATACCAATTCCGACAAATTTTTGTCTATTGAATTTGTCACAAACGTGACACAATATCGATGAAAATGCGTGCGTACGTCTCACAGACAAATGAGAACCAACAGCTCAGGTGTAATGACGTGTTGTTGAAGTTGAAGTGACACAGACGTGGCAAAATCCAAAAAAAAAAGATGCGCCGGAGGTGGAGAATGTCAGTTTTGTCATTTCCGCGAAGAAGCTCGAGAAATTGTCAATCACGAGAAAGACAATTTGAATTGGTAAAATTGTGCACAACACAATTTTAGTAAATACTCAAGTAATTATCTAACATCACAACAAACCAGAACATCACCGTCCACCAAATACACTACGTCTATGACGTCATTGCAGAGCAACTTTATAGCCGGATTCCGTTGTAAAAAGACTAACAAACCAAAGTGCAATGGCCAACTACAAAATGACACAATACTCGACAGGCCCCGAGGGCCCGCGCTGATCCCGCCACAGGCACCACCACACTACCACGCTCGCCACATTCTGCGCGCCCCTGTTTATACGCTGTTCCTGAACAAAGTCTTCATACAATGTCTTTCCCTCATCTTCATGACTATGACTGTTGCTAACGTTGTTGTTGTTGTTGCTGCTACTCTTTTGGCAGAGGTTGGGGGAAGGGAAAGATAAGCTTCTGGTGTGTGATTGCGGCCACATTGGAGGGCTCAATCCTGAGTCACCCGATTCCAATTCTTTTGCTGGGGGAGTCTTGTATCCATTTAGCAATGTCATGATTTATGTTTGAGGAGGCTGTGTTCTGTGTATGTTCCAGCTTCTTTAGAATTTATGAGCTCTTCCTCTCTTCCCAGAATTGTGTCTTCCTATTTTTAAGCTTGATAAAAACCTAATAAATTCCCATCTCAGGAAACGCACAGAGAAGACGAAAAATACTCTCGGTGTACTTTGTGGTCTCCCTGTCTCCATCTCCAACACTAGCAGTCTCAAAAAGGAGTTGAAGGGGGAGTTTCCCCTCCAAGTTCCTTTTCGAGACTGACAGTGGACCATAATTTTCCAGAATTAGTGCAATTATTTCATGGTTTGCATCAAGGCAAGCATAATGTAGTGCCGTGTTACCCTTGGAATCGGCAATACGGATAGTGTTCCTATCACTATCATGGTTTATCAAAATTTGAATGACATCAGAAGGGCGACGGGACTGAATTGCCAGATGGAGAGGCACCGCCCCGTCTTTATTGGGAGTTTGAAGTGCAGCGGGATTTCCTTCAACCAGCAACTTAATTGCTCCAATACTGCTTAATTCATCCCGCATAACCATGTGGAGTAGTTCTGGGCCATATTCTTCTTCTAGCTTCTTGTATGGAAGGGCAAACACTTGATTACAATGTAGAAAATTCCTCAAGGTAAAACAGAATCTCCTCTGTCGATGCATGTCTCGAATCAACCCAGAGTGCGTGACTCCTCGAGGAAAGGCATTAAACAAGACTTTGACTAGCCTGAGGTCAGGCCCAGGTGATTGCAATCTCCTTGTTTTTTCAGCTGCCAAACATGCAAGGTGAAGCGGTAGGCGCCCATGAAATTGCTGAGATGCCACTTTGCTCCCCGGGAAATTCACCAAAAAATCCAGGACAGGCACAGCACGATCATTTAACTCTCCAGTTTTATATGCACCAGCTATAGCTGCATTGATTGGGTAACCAGTTCTTGGACCAGCAAAGGCATTGAGGCAATCGGGATTAGCTTTTACCAGCGTATGCACAATTGGAAAGTTGTAATTGAAACAAGCAATATGAAGGGGGGTCCCTTTTCTCCCCCCCCCAGCATATTTCATCACAGATTCCGGATATGCCTCAATTAATTTTTGCATAAAAGGAACTGGTGTAGAGTGGTGTATTGCCGCGAAATGTATTGGTAGGAACCCCTTTTCACGTGTACTTATCTCCACCATTCCTTTATTTTTTTGTAGCAGGAACTCCAAGATTTCCATCTTATCAGAGGCATTCAAATGAGGATTAGCACATAAGCGATGGAGTGCTGTCAAGTCATCATCATCTTTGCAAAAAATACATTCGGGCCATGCATTGACCAGAATTTTCACCAGATCGAGAGTAACAGCTTTATTTCGTAAAATAATGTGGAGGTTGGTTTTCTTACTTGCAGATGTCAATCTAGCTGCTTCTGGGAAAAAATGCAAAACAGTGTTAAGAATTCCCTCCGTAAGCTGGTCACTCAAAAGCAACCAATGAAAAAATAGGAGGTTTGCCGGCTCCAATTTTTTTGTTGGTGACCACGACCACCCCCAGTGGTGAATGATGTTCTTAAGCTCTTCTTCCGTCTTTTCCCTCCCAGAAGATGATGGACGGCAATACCCTTCCAACTCCTTGATTAGACCCTCCGGAGGAAAAGAAATTGCAGTAGTTTTGGCGGTTGACATAGTTCTTCTTCCTTCTTCCAGAGCTGCTATCGTTACCTTCCTACAGACCAGCTCATGCCATCATCCAGCGGCAGGCCTCTAGCAAGGTACTTATCCACGAGCTAAACACAGTGTGGGGCTTAGGTTTATTTTTGTGCTACTGTAAACTACGTATCACTGCTTTCTCGCTGTCCTTCTCTCATCTCGCCTGCCCCACTCCTCCAACCTCTCTCTTCCTCTCTTCCTCTCTGGCATAGTGTGGTATGTGAGTGGCAAGTTCTTTTGATGCTCCTCCATTATTTCTTTTGTTCTGTGATATGACTGGAAGCAGTAGCTACAGTTTATGAGCTCTTCCATCACCATCTCCTCCTCCTCTTCCTCCTTCATAGGTAGATACTTAGTCAGAGTATTTCATCTGTCAATGTGGTGATGCGGTACTGAATGCAGAGGAAGTATTTTGGATTGGACTTCCTGAGCATTGAGTACCACATGGTCTGACATCATCTCTCATCTCTCATGGACAGCTTCTCTGTCAATGTGGTGATGCGGTACTGAATGCAGAGGAAGTACATTTTTGGATTGGACTTCCTGAGCATTGAGTACCACATGGTCTGACATCATCTCTCATCTCTCATGGACAGCTTCTCTGTCAATTGCCTGCATTCTAGTTCTGCTCCTCTCTCTAGAGGTAGTTCTTCTCCAGCTGGCGCACAATTTTCCATCAGCATCAGAATGGATGAGAGGTAGGCCACAACAACACATAGGCATAGTGTGGTATGTGAGTGGCAAGTTCTTTTGATGCTCCTCCATTATTTCTTTTGTTCTGTGATATGACTGGAAGCAGTAGCTACAGTTTATGAGCTCTTCCATCACCATCTCCTCCTCCTCTTCCTCCTTCATAGGTAGATACTTAGTCAGAGTATTTCATCTGTCAATGTGGTGATGCGGTACTGAATGCAGAGGAAGTATTTTGGATTGGACTTCCTGAGCATTGAGTACCACATGGTCTGACATCATCTCTCATCTCTCATGGACAGCTTCTCTGTCAATTGCCTGCATTCTAGTACTGCTCCTCTCTAGAGGTAGTTCTTCTCCAGCTGGCGCACAATTTTCCATCAGCATCAGAATGGATGAGAGGTAGGCCACAACAACACATAGGCATAGTGTGGTATGTGAGTGGCAAGTTCTTTTGATGCTCCTCCATTATTTCTTTTGTTCTGTGATATGACTGGAAGCAGTAGCTACAGTTTATGAGCTCTTCCATCACCATCTCCTCCTCCTCTTCCTCCTTCATAGGTAGATACTTAGTCAGAGTATTTCATCTGTCAATGTGGTGATGCGGTACTGAATGCAGAGGAAGTATTTTGGATTGGACTTCCTGAGCATTGAGTACCACATGGTCTGACATAATCTCTCATCTCTCATGGACAGCTTCTCTGTCAATGTGGTGATGCGGTACTGAATGCAGAGGAAGTACATTTTTGGATTGGACTTCCTGAGCATTGAGTACCACATGGTCTGACATCATCTCTCATCTCTCATGGACAGCTTCTCTGTCAATGTGGTGATGCGGTACTGAATGCAGAGGAAGTATTTTGGATTGGACTTCCTGAGCATTGAGTACCACATGGTCTGACATCATCTCTCATCTCTCATGGACAGCTTCTTTGTCAATTGCCTGCATTCTAGTTCTGCTCCTCTCTCTCTAGAGAGGTAGTTCTTCTCCAGCTGGCGCACAATTTTCCATCAGCATCAGAATGGATGATAGGTCGGCCACAACAACACATAGGCATAGTGTGGTATGTGAGTGGTAAGTTCTTTTGATGCTCCTCCATTATTTCTTTTGTTCTGTGATATGTGTTTGAGGCGGCTATGTCTGTGTATATTACAACAGCTGTCTTTAGAATTTATGAGCTCTTCTCTCTGTCTCTCTCTCTGTCTCTCTCTCTGTCTCTCTCTCTGTCTCTCTCTCTCTCTCTCTCTCTCTCTCTGTGAAATTGTTGTAATTCCCAAACATGGTGATCTCGAACAGGTTTGGGAATAAAAAGACTTTTGCTTTAGGAGGTTGTATTACTATTGATCAAAGCTATCAGACATCAACTCAGATTCAGATGCTCTTCATGCTCGCAATGACATTTTTTCTTATACGCTCACTTTTGCGCTGCTTTATTTCGATATTCAAGCCTGCTTCTGCAATTGCTTTTACTGGTATGTGCTTCCAACGACGGTAGTCAATATCATCAGGCCCATGCCGAACAATAAACCTCTTTCTCTCTTCATCACTCCACCTGGTTGTACGAAGATTCAAGTAATCTTCTCTGTCTCTGTAGAAACGTTCAATGCACTCATCCAGGTTGTCTGATGACTTCATTTTCATTGTTGTTAGCTAACCCTAACCCTAACCCTAACTCCTCATACCATACAGGGTCCGAGAACTTAATTGGTTCCTTTCTAAACCAATACGATTCTAATTTACTTACTACACTGGTTAAAATATGAACCAAAACGGTAACACTACACTGAACAATAATATTACACTGGTACGAGTCTGAACCAGTATCATACGAAACTACGAAGATACCTCAATGATGGAATCAGTCCAATCTGAAGTACGATCTGCCATAGTAATTTAATACATTTGCTATTATTTCATTCTATGGATCATCGAGATTAATTTTCTGCACATCTAATAATGATGGAGTCATTGTCCTAATTCACTTCCTACCGGAACTAACTGGTTCCATTCTGAACCAATTAGATTGTAATTCGCTTACTACACTGGTTAAAATATGAACCAAAACGGTAACACTACACTGAACAATAATAATGCACTGGTACTAATCTGAACCAGTATATGGTAAATTTTCTTTCTATGAATGATGGAGTCATTCCATCCAATCTGAAGTACGATCTGCCATAGTAATTTAATACATTTGCTATTATTTCATTCTATGGATCATCGAGATTAATTTTCTGCACATCTAATAATGATGGAGTCATTGTCCTAATTCACTTCCTACCGGAACTAACTGATTCCATTCTGAACCAATTAGATTGTAATTCACTTACTACACTGGTTAAAATATGAACCAAAACGGTAACACAACACTGAACAATAATAATGCACTGGTACTAATCTGAACCAGTATATGGTAAATTTTCTTTCTATGAATGATGGAGTCTGAGTTTCCGGACAACAGTTCCGGAAACGCAGAATATAAGGTGCTGACATTCTCTAGTTGAAAAAGAAACCAATGATATAAGGGCCTGACACGTGGAAATCTGAATATAAGGTGCTGACATTCTCTAGTACGGGAAAAAAATGATGCCTGATCCGACATAAACAAAAGGGATAAATAAGGCTAAAGAATATAAGGTGCTGGAATATAAGGTGCTGGCTACAAAACGGTCGTCTAGCCGCTGCGCGGGTTTTCTAAGGGGGGCAAGGGGGGGTGTCCCCCCCTGAACAATCAAATCTAAGCCGATCAAAGAAAGAGTCAATCGAAAATTCTAAAAACGGGGGGCAAGGGGGGGTGTCCCCCCTGAATAATCAAATCTAAGCCAATCAAAGAAAGAGTCAATCGAAAATTCTAAAAACGGGGGGGGGCAAGGGGGGGTGTCCCCCCCTGAACAATCAAATCTAAGCCAATCAAAGAAAGAGTCAATCGAAAATTCTAAAAACGGGGGGGCAAGGGGTCAAATCTAAGCCAATCAAAGAAAGAGTCGATCGAAAATGCCCGTGAAGGCCTAAGGACACGCCAAAGGGCCCCGACAGAACGACCGACCGACCGACCGACCGACCGACCGAACGACTTAGCTCCTCTCATTGTTTAGATAGACTTCATAATATCCACGACCATGTCGTCCACAGCCACTACTACTTACCTAACGGCCTTTTTGGCGACAGCGGAGATAAGACTATCAAAGAATGGAGTGGACGGAGAGCGATTGACCGGCTGCAAACGATGTCAAATTTCTGTTTAGCACACAGTATACAGAGAACAGAGAAGCAACCACAACAATAGAAGCAGAGGTGTGTTGAGGCGATAGTTATTTGAATGACGAGATGCAATTGATCACACCGAGGAAAGAAGTATGACACGTCGGAGAACAAATAATAACACTGAGCAACGTGCTGCGAAATTGTGAAAGACTCATGCAAAATCAAAGCACGAAAGATGAGGTATGAGGTAGATAGTATCACAATTGAAGGTATTTCTCCAAATAAATCTTAACAGATAGTCGGTTGCTGCTAAAAAGAATCAACAAAAGTGCTGCTCTGTGATTTGCAACATTGCGTTGTGTCTTAACTTGCTGCAGCTGAAGCTACCCACTGTGCTACTTATGTAGGTGTCAGGAGTCTGGTCAGATAGAAGATCACATCAACACACGCTGTAAGAATCCGAGTATAGGATCAAAGCAGCTGAGGTACACCAGCGGACACTTAAAAAGGAATCAGGCCGTTGGTTGCTTCTATGGAGATGAAGAAGATATGGAAGCGGAATGACCGGCGGGGATATCTCATTCTCATTCCAAAGTGGAGGAATAACGCACATTGGACTCGTTCTAGTGAACTTAGAGGGACGAATCTACTACATTTCCACAACAAGTGTGGTGCTCTTTCGCTCACCAATTAAATAACATTTAGCTCAGAAGGCGCCGATGCACGTGTGATAGAAATGAATGCAACAATTCATCTCTGATAGATGATTGGTTTTGTGCGGTAGGTGTTTCTGTTGGAAATAATCTTGCAACTTGATCGTAGATACATATATGAAAAGCTGAGAGTATCTCTTCAGCCGGAATCAGAGGATTGCATGTAGAATGAAGCAAATTACATAGATATTAGACACCAACATTATTTTATTAAACTAGCAATAGCAAGATTATGTGGTTGTCACGCTGCGATTCGAATGAACTTCTTCCCTTTCCCTATGCCGTCCACATGTATGGACCAGAAGCCACATAATTCGGGAGATCACATCAAAGTCACAGCGGCCTTCTACTTCTAATTCTAATAGCCTAGCCCAAACCCTACTAAAATTACTGTCTACATTTGCAAGTTTCCATAAAACATAAAAATACTACGTCGAAAGAAAAACTCCACTCAAGGAGCCGGGTAATAATTCGACAATCTATCCCAAACCTTTTCCATGAACTTTTTCTTGGCACCCCTCTTGGTAATAGAACCATGTTCTGCAGCCAGCGCTTGCAACTCATCCAACGCCTCCTTCGTCTCAAGCGGGGCATACGGACAAGTCATAATGTGACAAAACAAATGATGCGAAAAACTAGAGTCATGAAGTGACTCAAAGTCCAGTGGAAAGTACATCCCCTCTGAGTAATGCTCCCCTGGGTGGGCTTCAGCACAATGCTTGCAATAAAGGCCCGAAAGAGTATCCCACTTATCTGGTTTGGACTTACGTCGACTCAATGCTGCGGTGGAAGGACGACAAGAGATGAATTGATGATATAGGACGAAGCGGAAATCAGAACTGCTGGGGAAATCGGAGGGATATACAAACACGGCCTTTTCCTTTCGACAATTGTCAATCACTTGACGGGTGTTTGCGGAGGCGACATGATAGAACTTGCAATTTTCCAGACGTTTATCTACCTTTGGGAAAAGTTCCTCACTGAGATGTTTGTGTTGCAATGCGGTGGGATTCCTGGCAATACTCATGATTGCTTGGAGTTTCTGCGAGGGTGTTCCACTTGTATTGGGAGGTGCACCAAAGAAAAGACCTCTGGGTGTCTCGACCATACCAAGCTCACAGGCTGCTTCGGCAAAGTAGATCTTGACGTACTTTGTGCGGACTCTTCGATAAAGATTCGACATCATGTTCCTATGCTGCGTTTTGAGTTCACTGGGAATGTGCTTACAAGCTTGCAAGTGTTTGCGTTGATAATTTCTCACCGACTCAAAGATATTGGTCGTTTTGGAAGGATAAAATTCCGCCCAGCAGTTATTTCATTTTTGTTAGTAGAAATAATACGCTGTTCCTGAACAAAGTCTTCATACAATGTCTTTCCCTCATCTTCATGACTATGACTGTTGCTAACGTTGTTGTTGTTGTTGCTGCTACTCTTTTGGCAGAGGTTGGGGGAAGGGAAAGATAAGCTTCTGGTGTGTGATTGCGGCCACATTGGAGGGCTCAATCCTGAGTCACCCGATTCCAATTCTTTTGCTGGGGGAGTCTTGTATCCATTTAGCAATGTCATGATTTATGTTTGAGGAGGCTGTGTTCTGTGTATGTTCCAGCTTCTTTAGAATTTATGAGCTCTTCCTCTCTTCCCAGAATTGTGTCTTCCTATTTTTAAGCTTGATAAAAACCTAATAAATTCCCATCTCAGGAAACGCACAGAGAAGACGAAAAATACTCTCGGTGTACTTTGTGGTCTCCCTGTCTCCATCTCCAACACTAGCAGTCTCAAAAAGGAGTTGAAGGGGGAGTTTCCCCTCCAAGTTCCTTTTCGAGACTGACAGTGGACCATAATTTTCCAGAATTAGTGCAATTATTTCATGGTTTGCATCAAGGCAAGCATAATGTAGTGCCGTGTTACCCTTGGAATCGGCAATACGGATAGTGTTCCTATCACTATCATGGTTTATCAAAATTTGAATGACATCAGAAGGGCGACGGGACTGAATTGCCAGATGGAGAGGCACCGCCCCGTCTTTATTGGGAGTTTGAAGTGCAGCGGGATTTCCTTCAACCAGCAACTTAATTGCTCCAATACTGCTTAATTCATCCCGCATAACCATGTGGAGTAGTTCTGGGCCATATTCTTCTTCTAGCTTCTTGTATGGAAGGGCAAACACTTGATTACAATGTAGAAAATTCCTCAAGGTAAAACAGAATCTCCTCTGTCGATGCATGTCTCGAATCAACCCAGAGTGCGTGACTCCTCGAGGAAAGGCATTAAACAAGACTTTGACTAGCCTGAGGTCAGGCCCAGGTGATTGCAATCTCCTTGTTTTTTCAGCTGCCAAACATGCAAGGTGAAGCGGTAGGCGCCCATGAAATTGCTGAGATGCCACTTTGCTCCCCGGGAAATTCACCAAAAAATCCAGGACAGGCACAGCACGATCATTTAACTCTCCAGTTTTATATGCACCAGCTATAGCTGCATTGATTGGGTAACCAGTTCTTGGACCAGCAAAGGCATTGAGGCAATCGGGATTAGCTTTTACCAGCGTATGCACAATTGGAAAGTTGTAATTGAAACAAGCAATATGAAGGGGGGTCCCTTTTCTCCCCCCCCCAGCATATTTCATCACAGATTCCGGATATGCCTCAATTAATTTTTGCATAAAAGGAACTGGTGTAGAGTGGTGTATTGCCGCGAAATGTATTGGTAGGAACCCCTTTTCACGTGTACTTATCTCCACCATTCCTTTATTTTTTTGTAGCAGGAACTCCAAGATTTCCATCTTATCAGAGGCATTCAAATGAGGATTAGCACATAAGCGATGGAGTGCTGTCAAGTCATCATCATCTTTGCAAAAAATACATTCGGGCCATGCATTGACCAGAATTTTCACCAGATCGAGAGTAACAGCTTTATTTCGTAAAATAATGTGGAGGTTGGTTTTCTTACTTGCAGATGTCAATCTAGCTGCTTCTGGGAAAAAATGCAAAACAGTGTTAAGAATTCCCTCCGTAAGCTGGTCACTCAAAAGCAACCAATGAAAAAATAGGAGGTTTGCCGGCTCCAATTTTTTTGTTGGTGACCACGACCACCCCCAGTGGTGAATGATGTTCTTAAGCTCTTCTTCCGTCTTTTCCCTCCCAGAAGATGATGGACGGCAATACCCTTCCAACTCCTTGATTAGACCCTCCGGAGGAAAAGAAATTGCAGTAGTTTTGGCGGTTGACATAGTTCTTCTTCCTTCTTCCAGAGCTGCTATCGTTACCTTCCTACAGACCAGCTCATGCCATCATCCAGCGGCAGGCCTCTAGCAAGGTACTTATCCACGAGCTAAACACAGTGTGGGGCTTAGGTTTATTTTTGTGCTACTGTAAACTACGTATCACTGCTTTCTCGCTGTCCTTCTCTCATCTCGCCTGCCCCACTCCTCCAACCTCTCTCTTCCTCTCTTCCTCTCTGGCATAGTGTGGTATGTGAGTGGCAAGTTCTTTTGATGCTCCTCCATTATTTCTTTTGTTCTGTGATATGACTGGAAGCAGTAGCTACAGTTTATGAGCTCTTCCATCACCATCTCCTCCTCCTCTTCCTCCTTCATAGGTAGATACTTAGTCAGAGTATTTCATCTGTCAATGTGGTGATGCGGTACTGAATGCAGAGGAAGTATTTTGGATTGGACTTCCTGAGCATTGAGTACCACATGGTCTGACATCATCTCTCATCTCTCATGGACAGCTTCTCTGTCAATGTGGTGATGCGGTACTGAATGCAGAGGAAGTACATTTTTGGATTGGACTTCCTGAGCATTGAGTACCACATGGTCTGACATCATCTCTCATCTCTCATGGACAGCTTCTCTGTCAATTGCCTGCATTCTAGTTCTGCTCCTCTCTAGAGGTAGTTCTTCTCCAGCTGGCGCACAATTTTCCATCAGCATCAGAATGGATGAGAGGTAGGCCACAACAACACATAGGCATAGTGTGGTATGTGAGTGGCAAGTTCTTTTGATGCTCCTCCATTATTTCTTTTGTTCTGTGATATGACTGGAAGCAGTAGCTACAGTTTATGAGCTCTTCCATCACCATCTCCTCCTCCTCTTCCTCCTTCATAGGTAGATACTTAGTCAGAGTATTTCATCTGTCAATGTGGTGATGCGGTACTGAATGCAGAGGAAGTATTTTGGATTGGACTTCCTGAGCATTGAGTACCACATGGTCTGACATCATCTCTCATCTCTCATGGACAGCTTCTCTGTCAATTGCCTGCATTCTAGTACTGCTCCTCTCTAGAGGTAGTTCTTCTCCAGCTGGCGCACAATTTTCCATCAGCATCAGAATGGATGAGAGGTAGGCCACAACAACACATAGGCATAGTGTGGTATGTGAGTGGCAAGTTCTTTTGATGCTCCTCCATTATTTCTTTTGTTCTGTGATATGACTGGAAGCAGTAGCTACAGTTTATGAGCTCTTCCATCACCATCTCCTCCTCCTCTTCCTCCTTCATAGGTAGATACTTAGTCAGAGTATTTCATCTGTCAATGTGGTGATGCGGTACTGAATGCAGAGGAAGTATTTTGGATTGGACTTCCTGAGCATTGAGTACCACATGGTCTGACATCATCTCTCATCTCTCATGGACAGCTTCTCTGTCAATGTGGTGATGCGGTACTGAATGCAGAGGAAGTATGTACATTTTTGGATTGGACTTCCTGAGCATTGAGTACCACATGGTCTGACATCATCTCTCATCTCTCATGGACAGCTTCTCTGTCAATGTGGTGATGCGGTACTGAATGCAGAGGAAGTATTTTGGATTGGACTTCCTGAGCATTGAGTACCACATGGTCTGACATCATCTCTCATCTCTCATGGACAGCTTCTTTGTCAATTGCCTGCATTCTAGTTCTGCTCCTCTCTCTCTCTCTAGGAAGTCCTCAAAAGTCTAAGAATACGCGCGTATTTTGCGCGCATCCCAAAAAATATCTTAGACTCCTGTCATCTCCCGCGCAAGAGGAGCCCATAGTCTACTGTGCGGGATACTGAACTCCTACATGCCTTCAGTTGAATTTTTGTACTTTGTCCTCCTCTTCTGTTCCAGTAATTCAAAGTCTACGATGATGGTTAGACTACTGCAATCTCCCCGTGATAGGCGTCAATAGTCCGACTTTCTACCCAAGAACCGCATCATGGTTCATGTCATATCATTAAATCAGCATGGAGGTGGACAGCAACGTCCATCCCCCCGATGCTGAAGGGGGAGCCTCCTCGGCCGCCCCGGTTATTCCGTACGACAATAATAATTATCTCCCTCCCCTACGTTCGCTCCACTATGTTGTGCTTCAGCTCCCACTTGAGCACATTACATCCTATTTATCAAACACGTCTGTAGCCTTTTTTGCATTGGCCATCGACCCGTCCTACTCCTCACGTAATGGTAGCAGCGGCGTAGCCGGTACATCAGAAGCAGTGAATTTTCTGATGGAACAAGAGGGACGTTGTGGACGTTGGGCCGATATTTGCCTCGATTGTGTTGACTGGATCAATGATAATGATGTCTATCATTTGCTGTCATTGGTAGTTAATTTCAACGACATGGCCTTGAAACGTCTTACAATTAGGGACTGCCCTGGCGTTATTGGCACCGGGCTTGGTCCTCTAATCAATCAAGATGGGTTGAACTATCTTATTTTCCACGACAACGGATTTCTTCCAAGGCGCTCACGACGGTTGGCGGAGGGGGGCTGGTGGACCCCATTGGAGGAGGTGAAGTCAATCATTAATTTAATTGCGCAACCTGATCACTACCTGAACTATCTTCGGCTTCCATTGGAATGGACTGGTGCAGAGTATGGGAAGGGGTGGGAAAAAGAGAAAGGTCTTAATGTTATCCATTGTTCCTCCAATTGTTGTGAGGAAGGACCCATTCAAGCGTTGTATTGGTGCCATTATTGCGGGCGTGGGTCGTTCTGTGAGAGGAGTTCTGGGACATTGTTTGTGTTCTGCCAAGAGAGAATGATTGCTTGTTGCATGAGTTGTATGAAACATGGAGTAAGAGGTTTATTGTTGCCCAACACATTCGCCAACAAATGTGGTCATAACATGCCCAATAATTGGGGATGTCAAGATCAATGCTCGAATTGGTTTTGTGTCTGTGGTTGTGAAAGCGGCTCCACATGTTACGAATGCCGGGGAGAAATTTGCCGCTCGTGCAATTTTGGGGATGATGAATATTGTGTTGACATTGAGTGGCAGAGGTGTCAGTATTGCAATTGTGCCTTTTGTTATGGTAGATGTAATGAATGATGCTTCTTATTATATATAGTAACTACTACAGCTTCTTGGGAAGTCGTCTCTTTCGTGGAGCACTACTTGGCGCCGACCTCTCTTTTGGAGTTCTCTTCTTGTTACTTGCGGTAGGTGGTGGAAGCTTCTGTTTGTCCTCTTCCGTGCCATGTTTCATGACCTGACTGTACTTAGTCTTCTTCGACCAAGTTCCAAGTCTGTATCCTGCTACGACATCCGGAGGTGATTCGAAGATATAACTAAAATTGTTTTTCAAATGTTCAGTAGCACGTTCGAAGCTTTCGGTGATGAACTGCTCACTCACTTGTTCCGGAATTACAAGACCTGGCGTTTCCATCATTTTAAGAAAGATTGGTTTCCATTCATTGTGGTATATTTTGCGATTCTCAGCAGTAAAATGAATCCCTTTGAGCTGTCGAAAGGGTGGTAAGTGCCAAGTGATTCCTTCATACACAAACGTTTGCCCACACAACCACTTCCTCCATCCCTCCAACCTCTTCGTTTCTGAAGGGAATTCGAACGTAGGAGGAATACATGTAGCTCGTGTGATACCTGTACTTTCAGTGTAACTGAACTGGTTCGGTTCAGGAATGCGGATAGTAGGGTCTACTACTTGCTCCGATTGGTCACGCTGTAGCACAGCAGCGTTGTTTGTAGTTGATGTTGTCGTCAAAATTTCTCCCACCATTTCTCTCATATTGATCTTGAGCTTTTCCATCTGTTCTTCCAAGATTGCGCTGTTGACTCCGCCTTCAGCAGAGACCTTTGCATCTCAGAGCAAGATACAGGCACAAAACAGCTTGCTTTGGGTTGGCGTAGCAGTTTTTCTCTTGTACAAACTCTCCGGACTGATCCGTCTTCGAATTGTCAAACTTGAATGCAATAGAGTCGCCTCCACTGCCGAGCTTGATGTTGTGTAGACCTAGGGATGAAATGGAGATGGAGCGGGCCATCAAATGCCACATCAACAGGGCATACACCCAAACAAAAATGTTCAAACTTGCGACGGCCCACTGGAGGATCAAAGTGAGTAGACCAGCATTGATGGGGTCGGCAGCCTTTTCGTCAACTTTGCCTTCCTTCTTTGCTTCGCTGTACTCTTTTTTGTAGGATGAAATGAAACTCTCAAATTTGACATGGAACTCCGTTGGGAGTTGTTGTCCTGCTATTTGCGCTCCCCATTTGATTGCGTCGCCATATTTAGACAAGTCACTGGGACTGATAAGTTTGCCATTTGCCTTGAATTTCTTGTTTGAGCAATGTGCAATCACCATCTTAACATTCAATCCTTGGTAACGGAGATCACGATCATTTTTGAAGTAGTATTTTGTTTGATCCGCTTTCTCCTCCTCTGTCAGAAGGTACGTCCCGTGTTCAAAGTATTCCTCATAATGTTCTTTCCAGAAATCCATCAGGTGCTTGTGACGATTCCTGGGTTCTTTGCGCGTCCTATCCTTCATGCCTTTTGACTGCGTTGTTTGAGCAGCACCAGCATGATTCTCTTTGATGGCAATGTCTGCGCCAATAATTGGTACAGTATCATCCGTCTCACGTTGGTGGACAAGGATACGACCGCCGCCGCCTCCTCTAGTCATTGTTGCGATGCTAGTATTACTGGCTTTCGGTGACTGGGATGTGGGGAGCAATCAATAGGAGTATTATTATGCACACAAGTACTGCTCTTGCGTTGGATTGCTCTCTCTTGCGTTGGATTTTGGTCATGGAACACATTTGGGAATGTTTGAAGACATGGTCTTCTTTTTAAGACATGTATCGAAGAATGATCTGTCCAAGTATCGAAAAAGATACCCAGCAAATACCCAGTCTAAGGTCTATCATCTCTATCTTAGACTTGTGCCGTGCATTTATAGAGAGGTAGTTCTTCTCCAGCTGGCGCACAATTTTCCATCAGCATCAGAATGGATGATAGGTCGGCCACAACAACACATAGGCATAGTGTGGTATGTGAGTGGTAAGTTCTTTTGATGCTCCTCCATTATTTCTTTTGTTCTGTGATATGTGTTTGAGGCGGCTATGTCTGTGTATATTACAACAGCTGTCTTTAGAATTTATGAGCTCTTCTCTCTGTCTCTCTCTCTGTCTCTCTCTCTGTCTCTCTCTCTGTCTCTCTCTCTGTCTCTCTCTCTCTCTCTCTGTGAAATTGTTGTAATTCCCAAACATGGTGATCTCGAACAGGTTTGGGAATAAAAAGACTTTTGCTTTAGGAGGTTGTATTACTATTGATCAAAGCTATCAGACATCAACTCAGATTCAGATGCTCTTCATGCTCGCAATGACATTTTTTCTTATACGCTCACTTTTGCGCTGCTTTATTTCGATATTCAAGCCTGCTTCTGCAATTGCTTTTACTGGTATGTGCTTCCAACGACGGTAGTCAATATCATCAGGCCCATGCCGAACAATAAACCTCTTTCTCTCTTCATCACTCCACCTGGTTGTACGAAGATTCAAGTAATCTTCTCTGTCTCTGTAGAAACGTTCAATGCACTCATCCAGGTTGTCTGATGACTTCATTTTCATTGTTGTTTTTGCTGCAGTTTGGCCTTCTGTTGGTTTCATTGAGATGGTTATTTCTGTGTCCCTGTTTGATGCGGAGTCACTATCTAAGCCAAGGAGAAAGTCACACGACCAAAAATGCCCTGCGCCATCCCAGCTCAGCCCCTGTTTGTTTCCCACTCTATTATCGCTTTTGTTCTTGAAATTCTTTCCAAACGATGCTTTCAACACAGTATAGTTCATCCCTTCCATATCATTGTACATGATGCTAGTGATAGTATCAGGATCCACTGGCTTTGGCCATTTCAAAAGAGAGTCTAAATTCCAATATTGCCCATTTATCCTGAGAAGTGTAAAGTAATGGGGTACTGTCTCTTCGGAGACTTCATGAACAACGTAAGCTGCAGCTGCTGTTTTGGGACAGTTTAGGAAATCTTCCACGTCCTTCGGCTGAATATAATCAAGAGTCAACCCAACATTTGCTGCAACTTTTATGAGTACGTCTATCTCAAAATAGCCATTCTTCCCCACAAAATCATTCGTTGTCTTTTTTTCTTTCCTGCAATACAATAATTTATTTTGCTCTGAATGCAATTCTTTTGCACAATTCGTAAAGTGTTCTTTGGTAAACGAACGCTCTTGACAGATCGCGTTGAGCGCATGGATAGCACATTGTCCTCCACATTGAAGTTCGTGGCGTAGTTCGATTCTCGCTGCCTCGGTTTGTTCTTTTCCATCTAGCGCCCCCAAATCCTCAGTTTGTTCTTTTCCATCTAGCGCCCCCAAATCCTCAGTTTGTTCTTTTCCATCTAGCGCCCCCGCTGAGTCTGCTGTCAATACTTGTGAATGACAAGTGCTCTTCACATTGGGAACAGATGGAACAGCAACAGCAGTAGTATCAGCAACAGCGACTGTGGAAGCTGGCTGTGGCTGTTGAGTAGCAACCTCCTCCATTTCATCAAAACCACCACTTTGAGCGGATTGGACAGATGCAACCGGCTTCTTTGCTTTGACTACTGTATCGCTCGAGGCTCCACCGAGACTGTTGTAATGTCTCGTACAAAAACCTTTTTTCTGAGCAATGTTGCCGCATCCCTCA
>JAWZXG010000089.1:0-24371 GCA_037178625.1 Skeletonema tropicum
TGAGATATCTAGCACTGGGCATCGATATCCAGTGAGAGGATATCTAACACTGGGCATCGATGTCACCAGATATCTAGCACTGGGCATCAATAACCCCAGATATCCAGCACTGGGCATAGATATCCCCAGATATCTAGCTCTGGGCATCGATATCCAATGAGATATCTAGCACTGGGCATCGATATCACCATATATCTAGCACTGGGCATCGATATCCAGCACTGGGCATCGATATCCAGTGAGATATCTAGCTCTGGGCATCAATATACAATGAGATATCTAGCACTGGGCATCGATATCACCATATATCTAGCACTGGGCATCGATATCCATTGAGATATCTAGCACAGGGCATCGATATCCAGTGAGATATCTAGCACTGGGCATTGATATGCCCAGATATCCAGCACTGTGCATCGATATCCCCAGATAGCCAGCACTGGGCATCAATATCGCCAGATATCTAGCTCCTCTGGGCATCGATATCCAGTGAGATATCTAGGACTGGACATCAATATCGCCTGATATCTAGCACTGGGCATCGATATCCTGTGAGATATCTAGCACTGGGCATCGATATCGCAAGATTTCTAGCACTGGGCATCGGCATCAATATCCAGTGAGATATCTAGCACTGGGCATCGATATCCAGTGAGAGGATATCTAACACTGGGCATCGATGTCACCAGATATCTAGCACTGGGCATCAATAACCCCAGATATCCAGCACTGGGCATAGATATCCCCAGATATCTAGCTCTGGGCATCGATATCCAATGAGATATCTAGCACTGGGCATCGATATCACCATATATCTAGCACTGGGCATCGATATCCAGCACTGGGCATCGATATCCAGTGAGATATCTAGCTCTGGGCATCAATATACAATGAGATATCTAGCACTGGGCATCGATATCACCATATATCTAGCACTGGGCATCGATATCCATTGAGATATCTAGCACAGGGCATCGATATCCAGTGAGATATCTAGCACTGGGCATTGATATGCCCAGATATCCAGCACTGTGCATCGATATCCCCAGATAGCCAGCACTGGGCATCAATATCGCCAGATATCTAGCTCTGGGCATCGATATCCAGTGAGATATCTAGGACTGAACATCGATATCGCCTGATATCTAGCACTGGGCATCGATATCCTGTGAGATATCTAGCACTGGGCATCGATATCGCAAGATTTCTAGCACTGGGCATCGGCATCAATATCCAGTGAGATATCTAGCACTGGGCATCGATATCCAGTGAGAGGATATCTAACACTGGGCATCGATGTCACCAGATATCTAGCACAGGGCATCAATATCCCCAGATATCCAGCACTGGGCATAGATATCCCCAGATATCTAGCTCTGGGCATCGTTATCCATTGAGATATCTAGCACTGGGCATCGATATCACCATATATCTAGCACTGGGCATCGATATCCAGCACTGGCATCGATATCCAGTGAGATATCTAGCTCTGGGCATCAATATCCAATGAGATATCTAGCACTGGGCATCGATATCACCATATATCTAGCACTGGGCATCGATATCCATTGAGATATCTAGCACAGGGCATCGATATCCAGTGAGATATCTAGCTCTGGGCATTGATATGCCCAGATATCCAGCACTGTGCATCGATATCCCCAGATAGCCAGCACTGGGCATCAATATCGCCAGATATCTAGCTCTGGGCATCGATATCCAGTGAGATATCTAGGACTGGACATCGATATCGCCTGATATCTAGCACTGGGCATCGATATCCTGTGAGATATCTAGCACTGGGCATCGATATCGCAAGATTTCTAGCACTGGGCATCGATATCCAGTGAGATATCTAGCACTGGGCATCGATATCCAGTGAGAGGATATCTAACACTGGGCATCGATGTCACCAGATATCTAGCACTGGGCATCAATATCCCCAGATATCCAGCACTGGGCATAGAAATGCCCAGATATCTAGCTCTGGGCATCGATATCCAATGAGATATCAATGAGATATCTAGCACTGGGCATCGATATCACCATATATCTAGCACAAGGCATCGATATCCAGTGAGATATCTAGCTCTGGGCATCAATATCAAATGAGATATCTAGCACTGGGCATCAATATCACCATATATCTAGCACTAGGCATCGATATCCATTGAGATATCTAGCACAGGGCATCGATATCCAGTGCTCTGGGCATCGATATCCAATGAGATATCTAGCACTGGGCTTCGATATCACCAGATATCTAGCACTGGGCATCAATATTCAGCACTGGGCATTGATATCCAGTGAGATATCTAGCTCTGGGCATCAATATCCAATGAGATATCTAGCACTGGGCATCGATATCACCATATATCTAGCACTGGGCATCGATATCCATTGAGATATCTAGCACTGGGCATCGATATCCAGTGAGATATCTAGCACTGGGCATTGATATGCCCAGATATCCAGCACTGTGCATCGATATCCCCAGATAGCCAGCACTGGGCATCAATATCGCCAGATATCTAGCTCTGGGCATCGATATCCAGTGAGACATCTAGGACTGGACATCGATATCGCCTGATATCTAGCACTGGGCATCGATATCCTGTGAGATATCTAGCACTGGGCATCGATATCGCAAGATTTCTAGCACTGGGCATCGGCATCAATATCCAGTGAGATATCTAGCACTGGGCATCGATATCCAGTGAGAGGATATCTAACACTGGGCATCGATGTCACCAGATATCTAGCACTGGGCATCAATA
Organism: Skeletonema tropicum; assembly: GCA_037178625.1. Taxonomy (NCBI): domain Eukaryota; phylum Bacillariophyta; class Thalassiosirophyceae; order Thalassiosirales; family Thalassiosiraceae; genus Skeletonema; species Skeletonema tropicum. The sequence continues at coordinate 2,778 of JAWZXG010000089.1, forward strand.
TCCCCAGATATCCAGCACTGGGCATAGATATCCCCAGATATCTAGCTCTGGGCATCGATATCCAATGAGATATCTAGCACTGGGCATCGATATCACCATATATCTAGCTCAAGGCATCGATATCCAGTGAGATATCTAGCTCTGGGCATCAATATCCAATGAGATATCTAGCACTGGGCATCGATATCACCATATATCTAGCTCGATGCCTTTCAACTACACCCAGCTCCAACCCAAGCTCGTGGAGGTGCCAGTGGCAACAATGACCTTACCAACTGTCAAGGTTCCGGTGTTTGATATCCAAGCAGTTCTTTCCAAGATGCTTTGTAATCCTTTGTTGATGCAAAAGACAAACTTTGCTGCAGATTATGATATATACTCTGGTACTAGTAGTGTGTCGGCCAAAGATGAAATTGCATACTATGATGAAATACACACAGGACAGCATTGGAAACCAGCTGTTGACCATTACTGTGCTGGAAAGGACAACCTCTTTCCTTGTGGGCTGGTTGTGTTTTATGACAAGTCGCACTCTGATCGTCATGGCAGTCTGTGCGTGTCACCGATCATGTTCACTCTAACCCTATTCAACAAGACAGCTCGATCAAAGAGTAAGTTCTGGGACATCCTTGCATACATACCAAATTTGGATTATGGTACAACCAAGTCCTCTGATGGGTCCATTCAACAGGACACAACATCGGCACTGAAATGTCAAGATGAACACAGCTGCTTATACACTGCTCTTCGTCAGCTACAAGAGGTCAATGATAGGGGGGGTATCCCAATGCAAGTCATGGGGAGAGATGTCAAACTGAAAGTTTGGATCCATGTTGTTGTTGGAGATATTGCTGGTAATAATAGTTTGCTGGGCACAAAAGGGTCTAGAGATGGCCAAGGCAGCAGAACTGATCATTGAAAGGCATCAATACCGCAAGATATCTACCTCTGGGCATCGATATCCAGTGAGATATCTAGGACTGGACATAGATATCGCCTGATATCTAGCACTGGGCATCGATATCCTGTGAGATATCTAGCACTGGGCATCGATATCGCAAGATTTCTAGCACTGGGCATCGGCATCAATATCCAGTGAGATATCTAGCACTGGGCATCGATATCCAGTGAGAGGATATCTAACACTGGGCATCGATGTCACCAGATATCTAGCACTGGGCATCAATATCCCCAGATATCCAGCACTGGGCATAGATATCCCCAGATATCTAGCTCTGGGCATCGATATCCAATGAGATATCTAGCACTGGGCATCGATATCACCATATATCTAGCACTGGGCATCGATATCCAGCACTGGGCATCGATATCCAGTGAGATATCTAGCTCTGGGCATCAATATCCAATGAGATATCTAGCACTGGGCATCGATATCACCATATATCTAGCACTGGGCATCGATATCCAGTGAGATATCTAGCACAGGGCATCGATATCCAGTGAGATATCTAGCACTGGGCATTGATATGCCCAGATATCCAGCACTGTGCATCGATATCCCCAGATAGCCAGCACTGGGCATCAATATTGCCAGATATCTAGCTCTGGGCATCGATATCCAGTGAGATATCTAGGACTGGAAATCGATATCGCCTGATATCTAGCGCTGGGCATCGATATCCTGTGAGATATCTAGCTCTGGGCATCGATATCGCAAGATTTCTAGCACTAGGCATCGGCATCAATATCCAGTGAGATATCTAGCACTGGGCATCGATATCCAGTGAGAGGATATCTAACACTGGGCATCGATGTCACCAGATATCTAGCACTGGGCATCAATATCCCCAGATATCCAGCACTGGGCATAGATATCCCCAGATATCTAGCTCTGGGCATCGATATCCAATGAGATATCTAGCACTGGGCATCGATATCACCATATATCTAGCACTGGGCATCGATATCCAGCACTGGGCATCGATATCCAGTGAGATATCTAGCTCTGGGCATCATTATCCAATGAGATATCTAGCACTGGGCATCGATATCACCATATATCTAGCACTGGGCATCAATATCCATTGAGATATCTAGCACAGGGCATCGATATCCAGTGAGATATCTAGCACTGGGCATTGATATGCCCAGATATCCAGCACTGTGCATCGATATCCCCAGATAGCCAGCACTGGGCATCAATATTGCCAGATATCTAGCTCTGGGCATCGATATCCAGTGAGATATCTAGGACTGGACATCGATATCGCCTGATATCTAGCACTGGGCATTGATATCCTGTGAGATATCTAGCACTGGGCATCGATATCACAAGATTTCTAGCACTGGGCATCGGCATCAATATCCAGTGAGATATCTAGCACTGGGCATCGATATCCAGTGAGAGGATATCTAACACTGGGCATCGATGTCACCAGATATCTAGCACTGGGCATCAATAACCCCAGATATCCAGCACTGGGCATAGATATCCCCAGATATCTAGCTCTGGGCATCGATATCCAATGAGATATCTAGCACTGGGCATCGATATCACCATATATCTAGCACTGGGCATCGATATCCAGCACTGGGCATCGATATCCAGTGAGATATCTAGCTCTGGGCATCAATATACAATGAGATATCTAGCACTGGGCATCGATATCACCATATATCTAGCACTGGGCATCGATATCCATTGAGATATCTAGCACAGGGCATCGATATCCAGTGAGATATCTAGCACTGGGCATTGATATGCCCAGATATCCAGCACTGTGCATCGATATCCCCAGATAGCCAGCACTGGGCATCAATATCGCCAGATATCTAGCTCTGGGCATCGATATCCAGTGAGATATCTAGGACTGGACATCAATATCGCCTGATATCTAGCACTGGGCATCGATATCCTGTGAGATATCTAGCACTGGGCATCGATATCGCAAGATTTCTAGCACTGGGCATCGGCATCAATATCCAGTGAGATATCTAGCACTGGGCATCGATATCCAGTGAGAGGATATCTAACACTGGGCATCGATGTCACCAGATATCTAGCACTGGGCATCAATAACCCCAGATATCCAGCACTGGGCATAGATATCCCCAGATATCTAGCTCTGGGCATCGATATCCAATGAGATATCTAGCACTGGGCATCGATATCACCATATATCTAGCACTGGGCATCGATATCCAGCACTGGGCATCGATATCCAGTGAGATATCTAGCTCTGGGCATCAATATACAATGAGATATCTAGCACTGGGCATCGATATCACCATATATCTAGCACTGGGCATCGATATCCATTGAGATATCTAGCACAGGGCATCGATATCCAGTGAGATATCTAGCACTGGGCATTGATATGCCCAGATATCCAGCACTGTGCATCGATATCCCCAGATAGCCAGCACTGGGCATCAATATCGCCAGATATCTAGCTCTGGGCATCGATATCCAGTGAGATATCTAGGACTGAACATCGATATCGCCTGATATCTAGCACTGGGCATCGATATCCTGTGAGATATCTAGCACTGGGCATCGATATCGCAAGATTTCTAGCACTGGGCATCGGCATCAATATCCAGTGAGATATCATCTAGCACTGGGCATCGATATCCAGTGAGAGGATATCTAACACTGGGCATCGATGTCACCAGATATCTAGCACAGGGCATCAATATCCCAGATATCCAGCACTGGGCATAGATATCCCCAGATATCTAGCTAGCTGGGCATCGTTATCCATTGAGATATCTAGCACTGGGCATCGATATCACTATATATCTAGCACTGGGCATCGATATCCAGCACTGGGCATCGATATCCAGTGAGATATCTAGCTCTGGGCATCAATATCCAATGAGATATCTAGCACTGGGCATCGATATCACCATATATCTAGCACTGGGCATCGATATCCATTGAGATATCTAGCACAGGGCATCGATATCCAGTGAGATATCTAGCTCTGGGCATTGATATGCCCAGATATCCAGCACTGTGCATCGATATCCCCAGATAGCCAGCACTGGGCATCAATATCGCCAGATATCTAGCTCTGGGCATCGATATCCAGTGAGATATCTAGGACTGGACATCGATATCGCCTGATATCTAGCACTGGGCATCGATATCCTGTGAGATATCTAGCACTGGGCATCGATATCGCAAGATTTCTAGCACTGGGCATCGATATCCAGTGAGATATCTAGCACTGGGCATCGATATCCAGTGAGAGGATATCTAACACTGGGCATCGATGTCACCAGATATCTAGCACTGGGCATCAATATCCCCAGATATCCAGCACTGGGCATAGAAATGCCCAGATATCTAGCTCTGGGCATCGATATCCAATGAGATATCAATGAGATATCTAGCACTGGGCATCGATATCACCATATATCTAGCACAAGGCATCGATATCCAGTGAGATATCTAGCTCTGGGCATCAATATCAAATGAGATATCTAGCACTGGGCATCAATATCACCATATATCTAGCACTAGGCATCGATATCCATTGAGATATCTAGCACAGGGCATCGATATCCAGTGCTCTGGGCATCGATATCCAATGAGATATCTAGCACTGGGCTTCGATATCACCAGATATCTAGCACTGGGCATCAATATTCAGCACTGGGCATTGATATCCAGTGAGATATCTAGCTCTGGGCATCAATATCCAATGAGATATCTAGCACTGGGCATCGATATCACCATATATCTAGCACTGGGCATCGATATCCATTGAGATATCTAGCACTGGGCATCGATATCCAGTGAGATATCTAGCACTGGGCATTGATATGCCCAGATATCCAGCACTGTGCATCGATATCCCCAGATAGCCAGCACTGGGCATCAATATCGCCAGATATCTAGCTCTGGGCATCGATATCCAGTGAGACATCTAGGACTGGACATCGATATCGCCTGATATCTAGCACTGGGCATCGATATCCTGTGAGATATCTAGCACTGGGCATCGATATCGCAAGATTTCTAGCACTGGGCATCGGCATCAATATCCAGTGAGATATCTAGCACTGGGCATCGATATCCAGTGAGAGGATATCTAACACTGGGCATCGATGTCACCAGATATCTAGCACTGGGCATCAATATCCCCAGATATCCAGCACTGGGCATAGATATCCCCAGATATCTAGCTCTGGGCATCGATATCCAATGAGATATCTAGCACTGGGCATCGATATCACCATATATCTAGCACAAGGCATCGATATCCAGTGAGATATCTAGCTCTGGGCATCAATATCCAATGAGATATCTAGCACTGGGCATCGATATCACCATATATCTAGCTCTAGGCATCGATATCCATTGAGATATCTAGCACAGGGCATCGATATCCAGTGCTCTGGGCATCGATATCCAATGAGATATCTAGCACTGGGCTTCGATATCACCAGATATCTAGCACTATCTAGCTCTGGGCATCGATATCCAGTGAGATATCTAGGACTGGACATCGATATCGCCTGATATCTAGCACTGGGCATCGATATCCTGTGAGATATCTAGCACTGGGCATCGATATCGCAAGATTTCTAGCACTGGGCATTGATATCCAGTGAGATATCTAGCACTGGGCATCTATATCCAGTGAGAGGATATCTAACACTGGGCATCGATGTCACCAGATATCTAGCACTGGGCATCAATATCCCCAGATATCCAGCACTGGGCATAGATATCCCCAGATATCTAGCTCTGGGCATCGATATCCAATGAGATATCTAGCACTGGGCATCGATATCACCATATATATAGCACTGGGCATCGATATCCAGCACTGGGCATCGATATCCAGTGAGATATCTAAGCTCTGGGCATCAATATCCAATGAGATATCTAGCACTGGGCATCGATATCACCATATATCTAGCACTGGGCATCGATATCCATTGAGATATCTAGCACAGGGCATCGATATCCAGTGAGATATCTAGCACTGGGCATTGATATGCCCAGATATCCAGCACTGTGCATCGATATCCCCAGATAGCCAGCACTGGGCATCAATATCGCCAGATATCTAGCTCTGGGCATCGATATCCAGTGAGATATCTAGGACTGGACATCGATATGCCCAGATATCTAGCACTGTGCATCGATATCCCCAGATAGCTGCTATCTGGGGATCGATGCATCCAGTGCTAGGATATCTGGGCATATCGAATGTCCCAGTGCCTAGATATCTCACTGGATATCGGATGCCCAGAGCTAGATATCTGGCGATATTGATGCCCAGTGCTGGCTATCTGGGGATATCGATGCACAGTGCTGGATATCTGGGCATATCAATGCCCAGTGCTAGATATCTCACTGGATATCGATGCCCTGTGCTAGATATCTCAATGGATATCGATGCCCAGTGCTAGATATATGGTGATATCGATGCCCCAGTGCTAGATATCTCATTGGATATTGAATGCCCAGAGCTAGATATCTCACTGGATATCGATGCCCAGTGCTGGATATCGATGCCCAGTGCTATATATATGGTGATATCGATGCCCAGTGCTAGATATCTCATTGGATATCGATGCCCAGAGCTAGATATCTGGGGATATCTATGCCCAGTGCTGGATATCTGGGGATATTGATGCCCAGTGCTAGATATCTGGTGACATCGATGCCCAGTGTTAGATATCCTCTCACTGGATATAGATGCCCAGTGCTAGATATCTCACTGGATATCAATGCCCAGTGCTAGAAATCTTGCGATTATCGATGCCCAGTGCTAGATATCTCACAGGATATCGATGCCCAGTGCTAGATATCAGGCGATATCGATGTCCAGTGTCCTAGATATCTCACTGGATATCGATGCCCAGAGCTAGATAGTGCTAGATATCTGGTGATATCGAAGCCCAGTGCTAGATATCTCATTGGATATCGATGCCCAGAGCACTGGATATCGATGCCCTGTGCTAGATATCTCAATGGATATCGATGCCTAGAGCTAGATATATGGTGATATCGATGCCCAGTGCTAGATATCTCATTGGATATTGATGCCCAGAGCTAGATATCTCACTGGATATCGATGCCTTGTGCTAGATATATGGTGATATCGATGCCCAGTGCTAGATATCTCATTGGATATCGATGCCCAGAGCTAGATATCTGGGGATATCTATGCCCAGTGCTGGATATCTGGGGATATTGATGCCCAGTGCTAGATATCTGGTGACATCGATGCCCAGTGTTAGATATCCTCTCACTGGATATCGATGCCCAGTGCTAGATATCTCACTGGATATTGATGCCGATGCCCAGTGCTAGAAATCTTGCGATATCGATGCCCAGTGCTAGATATCTCACACAGGATATCGATGCCCAGTGCTAGATATCAGGCGATATCGATGTCCAGTCCTAGATGTCTCACTGGATATCGATGCCCAGAGCTAGATATCTGGCGATATTGATGCCCAGGTGCTGGCTATCTGGGGATATCGATGCACAGTGCTGGATATCTGGGCATATCAATGCCCAGTGCTAGATATCTCACTGGATATCGATGCCAGTGCTAGATATCTCAATGGATATCGATGCCCAGTGCTAGATATATGGTGATATCGATGCCCAGTGCTAGATATCTCATTGGATATTGATGGCCCAGAGCTAGATATCTCACTGGATATCAATGCCCAGTGCTGAATATTGATGCCCAGTGCTAGATATCTGGTGATATCGAAGCCCAGTGCTAGATATCTCATTGGATATCGATGCCCAGAGAGCACTGGATATCGATGCCCTGTGCTAGATATCTCAATGGATATCGATGCCTAGTGCTAGATATATGGTGATATTGATGCCCAGTGCTAGATATCTCATTTGATATTGATGCCCAGAGCTAGATATCTCACTGGATATCGATGCCTTGTGCTAGATATATGGTGATATCGATGCCCAGTGCTAGATATCTCATTGATATCTCATTGGATATCGATGCCCAGAGCTAGATATCTGGGCATTTCTATGCCCAGTGCTGGATATCTGGGGATATTGATGCCCAGTGCTAGATATCTGGTGACATCGATGCCCAGTGTTAGATATCCTCTCACTGGATATCGATGCCCCAGTGCTAGATATCTCACTGGATATCGATGCCCAGTGCTAGAAATCTTGCGATATCGATGCCCAGTGCTAGATATCTCACAGGATATCGATGCCCAGTGCTAGATATCAGGCGATATCGATGTCCAGTCCTAGATATCTCACTGGATATCGATGCCCAGAGCTAGATATCTGGCGATATTGATGCCCAGTGCTGGCTATCTGGGGATATCGATGCACAGTGCTGGATATCTGGGCATATCAATGCCCAGAGCTAGATATCTCACTGGATATCGATGCCCTGTGCTAGATATCTCAATGGATATCGATGCCCAGTGCTAGATATATGGTGATATCGATGCCCAGTGCTAGATATCTCATTGGATATTGATGCCCAGAGCTAGATATCTCACTGGATATCGATGCCCAGTGCTGGATATCGATGCCCAGTGCTAGATATATAGTGATATCGATGCCCAGTGCTAGATATCTCAATGGATAACGATGCCCAGAGCTAGATATCTGGGGATATCTATGCCCAGTGCTGGATATCTGGGGATATTGATGCCCTGTGCTAGATATCTGGTGACATCGATGCCCAGTGTTAGATATCCTCTCACTGGATATCGATGCCCAGTGCTAGATGATATCTCACTGGATATTGATGCCGATGCCCAGTGCTAGAAATCTTGCGATATCGAATGCCCAGTGCTAGATATCTCACAGGATATCGATGCCCAGTGCTAGATATCAGGCGATATCGATGTTCAGTCCTAGATATCTCACTGGATATCGATGCCCAGAGCTAGATATTCTGGCGATATTGATGCCCAGTGCTGGCTATCTGGGGATATCGATGCACAGTGCTGGATATCTGGGCATATCAATGGCCCAGTGCTAGATATCTCACTGGATATCGATGCCCTGTGCTAGATATCTCAATGGATATCGATGCCCAGTGCTAGATATATGGTGATATCGATGCCCAGTGCTAGATATCTCATTGTATATTGATGCCCAGAGCTAGATATCTCACTGGATATCGATGCCCAGTGCTGGATATCGATGCCCAGTGCTAGATATATGGTGATATCGATGCCCAGTGCTAGATATCTCATTGGATATCGATGCCCAGAGCTAGATATCTGGGGATATCTATGCCCAGTGCTGGATATCTGGGGTTATTGATGCCCAGTGCTAGATATCTGGTGACATCGATGCCCAGTGTTAGATATCCTCTCACTGGATATCGATGCCCAGTGCTAGATATCTCACTGGATATTGATGCCGATGCCCAGTGCTAGAAATCTTGCGATATCGATGCCCAGGTGCTAGATATCTCACAGGATATCGATGCCCAGTGCTAGATATCAGGCGATATTGATGTCCAGTCCTAGATATCTCACTGGATATCGATGCCCAGAGCTAGATATCTGGCGATATTGATGCCCAGTGCTGGCTATCTGGGGATATCGATGCACAGTGCTGGATATCTGGGCATATCAATGCCCAGTGCTAGATATCTCACTGGATATCGATGCCCTGTGCTAGATATTCTCAATGGATATCGATGCCCAGTGCTAGATATATGGTGATATCGATGCCCAGTGCTAGATATCTCATTGTATATTGATGCCCAGAGCTAGATATCTCACTGGATATCGAATGCCCAGTGCTGGATATCGATGCCCAGTGCTAGATATATGGTGATATCGATGCCCAGTGCTAGATATCTCATTGGATATCGATGCCCAGAGCTAGATATCTGGGGATATCTATGCCAGTGCTGGATATCTGGGGTTATTGATGCCCAGTGCTAGATATCTGGTGACATCGATGCCCAGTGTTAGATATCCTCTCAACTGGATATCGATGCCCAGTGCTAGATATCTCACTGGATATTGATGCCGATGCCCAGTGCTAGAAATCTTGTGATATCGATGCCCAGTGCTAGATATCTCACAGGATATCAATGCCCAGTGCTAGATATCAGGCGATATCGATGTCCAGTCCTAGATATCTCACTGGATATCGATGCCCAGAGCTAGATATCTGGCAATATTGATGCCCAGTGCTGGCTATCTGGGGATATCGATGCACAGTGCTGGATATCTGGGCATATCAATGCCCAGTGCTAGATATCTCACTGGATATCGATGCCCTGTGCTAGATATCTCAATGGATATTGATGCCCAGTGCTAGATATATGGTGATATCGATGCCCAGTGCTAGATATCTCATTGGATAATGATGCCCAGAGCTAGATATCTCACTGGATATCGATGCCCAGTGCTGGATATCGATGCCCAGTGCTAGATATATGGTGATATCGATGCCCAGTGCTAGATATCTCATTGGATATCGATGCCCAGAGCTAGATATCTGGGGATATCTATGCCCAGTGCTGGATATCTGGGGATATTGATGCCCAGTGCTAGATATCTGGTGACATCGATGCCCAGTGTTAGATATCCTCTCACTGGATATCGATGCCCAGTGCTAGATATCTCACTGGATATTGATGCCGATGATGCCTAGTGCTAGAAATCTTGCGATATCGATGCCCAGAGCTAGATAATCTCACAGGATATCGATGCCCAGCGCTAGATATCAGGCGATATCGATTTCCAGTCCTAGATATCTCACTGGATATCGATGCCCAGAGCTAGATAATCTGGCAATATTGATGCCCAGTGCTGGCTATCTGGGGATATCGATGCACAGTGCTGGATATCTGGGCATATCAATGCCCAGTGCTAGATATCTCACTGGATATCGATGCCCTGTGCTAGATATCTCACTGGATATCGATGCCCAGTGCTAGATATATGGTGATATCGATGCCCAGTGCTAGATAATCTCATTGGATATTGATGCCCAGAGCTAGATATCTCACTGGATATCGATGCCCAGTGCTGGATATCGATGCCCAGTGCTAGATATATGGTGATATCGATGCCCAGTGCTAGAATATCTCATTTGGATATCGATGCCCAGAGCTAGATATCTGGGGATATCTATGCCCAGTGCTGGATATCTGGGGATATTGATGCCCAGTGCTAGATATCTGGTGACATCGATGCCCAGTGTTAGATATCCTCTCACTGGATATCGATGCCCAGTGTGCTAGATATCTCACTGGATATTGATGCCGATGCCCAGTGCTAGAAATCTTGCGATATCGATGCCCAGTGCTAGATATCTCACAGGATATCGATGCCCAGTGCTAGATATCAGGCGATATCTATGTCCAGTCCTAGATATCTCACTGGATATCGATGCCCAGAGGTAGATATCTTGCGGTATTGATGCCTTTCAATGATCAGTTCTGCTGCCTTGGCCATCTCTAGACCCTTTTGTGCCCAGCAAACTATTATTACCAGCAATATCTCCAACAACAACATGGATCCAAACTTTCAGTTTGACATCTCTCCCCATGACTTGCATTGGGATACCCCCCCTATCATTGACCTCTTGTAGCTGACGAAGAGCAGTGTATAAGCAGCTGTGTTCATCTTGACATTTCAGTGCCGATGTTGTGTCCTGTTGAATGGACCCATCAGAGGACTTGGTTGTACCATAATCCAAATTTGGTATGTATGCAAGGATGTCCCAGAACTTACTCTTTGATCGAGCTGTCTTGTTGAATAGGGTTAGAGTGAACATGATCGGTGACACGCACAGACTGCCATGACGATCAGAGTGCGACTTGTCATAAAAACACAACCAGCCCACAAGGAAAGAGGTTGTCCTTTCCAGCACAGTAATGGTCAACAGCTGGTTTCCAATGCTGTCCTGTGTGTATTTCATCATAGTATGCAATTTCATCTTTGGCCGACACACTACTAGTACCAGAGTATATATCATAATCTGCAGCAAAGTTTGTCTTTTGCATCAACAAAGGATTACAAAGCATCTTGGAAAGAACTGCTTGGATATCAAACACCGGAACCTTGACAGTTGGTAAGGTCATTGTTGCCACTGGCACCTCCACGAGCTTGGGTTGGAGCTGGGTGTAGTTGAAAGGCATTCGAGCTAGATATATGGTGATATCGATGCCCAGTGCTAGATATCTCATTGGATATTGATGCCCAAGAGCTAGATATCTCACTGGATATCGATGCCTTGAGCTAGATATATGGTGATATCGATGCCCAGTGCTAGATATCTCATTGGATATCGATGCCCAGAGCTAGATATCTGGGGATATCTATGCCCAGTGCTGGATATCTGGGGATATTGATGCCCAGTGCTAGATATCTGGTGACATCGATGCCCAGTGTTAGATATCCTCTCACTGGATAATCGATGCCCAGTGCTAGATATCTCACTGGATATTGATGCCGATGCCCAGTGCTAGAAATCTTGCGATATCGATGCCCAGTGCTAGATATCTCACAGGATATCGATGCCCAGTGCTAGATATCAGGCGATATCGATGTCCAGTCCTAGATGTCTCACTGGATATCGATGCCCAGAGCTAGATATCTGGCGATATTGATGCCCAGTGCTGGCTATCTGGGGATATCGATGCACAGTGCTGGATATCTGGGCATATCAATGCCCAGTGCTAGATATCTCACTGGATATCGATGCCCAGTGCTAGATATCTCAATGGATATCGATGCCCAGTGCTAGATATATGGTGATATCGATGCCCAGTGCTAGATATCTCATTGGATATTGATGCCCAGAGCTAGATATCTCACTGGATATCAATGCCCAGTGCTGAATATTGATGCCCAGTGCTAGATATCTGGTGATATCGAAGCCCAGTGCTAGATATCTCATTGGATATCGATGCCCAGAGCACTGGATATCGATGCCCTGTGCTAGATATCTCAATGGATATCGATGCCTAGTGCTAGATATATGGTGATATTGATGCCCAGTGCTAGATATCTCATTTGATATTGATGCCCAGAGCTAGATATCTCACTGGATATCGATGCCTTGTGCTAGATATATGGTGATATCGATGCCCAGTGCTAGATATCTCATTGATATCTCATTGGATATCGATGCCCAGAGCTAGATATCTGGGCATTTCTATGCCCAGTGCTGGATATCTGGGGATATTGATGCCCAGTGCTAGATATCTGGTGACATCGATGCCCAGTGTTAGATATCCTCTCACTGGATATCGATGCCCAGTGCTAGATATCTCACTGGATATCGATGCCCAGTGCTAGAAATCTTGCGATATCGATGCCCAGTGCTAGATATCTCACAGGATATCGATGCCCAGTGCTAGATATCAGGCGATATCGATGTCCAGTCCTAGATATCTCACTGGATATCGATGCCCAGAGCTAGATATCTGGCGATATTGATGCCCAGTGCTGGCTATCTGGGGATATCGATGCACAGTGCTGGATAATCTGGGCATATCAATGCCCAGAGCTAGGATATCTCACTGGATATCGATGCCCTGTGCTAGATATCTCAATGGATATCGATGCCCAGTGCTAGATATATGGTGATATCGATGCCCAGTGCTAGATATCTCATTGGATATTGATGCCCAGAGCTAGATATCTCACTGGATATCGATGCCCAGTGCTGGATATCGATGCCCAGTGCTAGATATATGGTGATATCGATGCCCAGTGCTAGATATCTCAATGGATAACGATGCCCAGAGCTAGATATCTGGGGATATCTATGCCCAGTGCTGGATATCTGGGGATATTGATGCCCTGTGCTAGATATCTGGTGACATCGATGCCCAGTGTTAGATATCCTCTCACTGGATATCGATGCCCAGTGCTAGATATCTCACTGGATATTGATGCCGATGCCCAGTGCTAGAAATCTTGCGATATCGATGCCCAGTGCTAGATATCTCACAGGATATCGATGCCCAGTGCTAGATATCAGGCGATATCGATGTTCAGTCCTAGATATCTCACTGGATATCGATGCCCAGAGCTAGATATCTGGCGATATTGATGCCCAGTGCTGGCTATCTGGGGATATCGATGCACAGTGCTGGATATCTGGGCATATCAATGCCCAGTGCTAGATATCTCACTGGATATCGATGCCCTGTGCTAGATATCTCAATGGATATCGATGCCCAGTGCTAGGATATATGGTGATATCGATGCCCAGTGCTAGATATCTCATTGTATATTGATGCCCAGAGCTAGATATCTCACTGGATATCGATGCCCAGTGCTGGATATCGATGCCCAGTGCTAGATATATGGTGATATCGATGCCCAGTGCTAGATATCTCATTGGATATCGATGCCCAGAGCTAGATATCTGGGGGATATCTATGCCCAGTGCTGGATATCTGGGGTTATTGATGCCCAGTGCTAGATATCTGGTGACATCGATGCCCAGTGTTAGATATCCTCTCACTGGATATCGATGCCCAGTGCTAGATATCTCACTGGATATTGATGCCGATGCCCAGTGCTAGAAAATCTTGCGATATCGATGCCCAGTGCTAGATATCTCACAGGATATCGATGCCCAGTGCTAGATATCAGGCGATATTGATGTCCAGTCCTAGATATCTCACTGGATATCGATGCCCAGAGGAGCTAGATATCTGGCGATATTGATGCCCAGTGCTGGCTATCTGGGGATATCGATGCACAGTGCTGGATATCTGGGCATATCAATGCCCAGTGCTAGATATCTCACTGGATATCGATGCCCTGTGCTAGATATCTCAATGGATATCGATGCCCAGTGCTAGATATATGGTGATATCGATGCCCAGTGCTAGATATCTCATTGTATATTGATGCCCAGAGCTAGATATCTCACTGGATATCGATGCCCAGTGCTGGATATCGATGCCCAGTGCTAGATATATGGTGATATCGATGCCCAGTGCTAGATATCTCATTGGATATCGATGCCCAGAGCTAGATATCTGGGGATATCTATGCCCAGTGCTGGATATCTGGGGTTATTGATGCCCAGTGCTAGATATCTGGTGACATCGATGCCCAGTGTTAGATATCCTCTCACTGGATATCGATGCCCAGTGCTAGATATCTCACTGGATATTGATGCCGATGCCCAGTGCTAGAAATCTTGTGATATCGATGCCCAGTGCTAGATATCTCACAGGATATCAATGCCCAGTGCTAGATATCAGGCGATATCGATGTCCAGTCCTAGATATCTCACTGGATATCGATGCCCAGAGCTAGATATCTGGCAATATTGATGCCCAGTGCTGGCTATCTGGGGATATCGATGCACAGTGCTGGATATCTGGGCATATCAATGCCCAGTGCTAGGATATCTCACTGGATATCGATGCCCTGTGCTAGATATCTCAATGGATATTGATGCCCAGTGCTAGATATATGGTGATATCGATGCCCAGTGCTAGATATCTCATTGGATATTGATGCCCAGAGCTAGGATATCTCACTGGATATCGATGCCCAGTGCTGGATATCGATGCCCAGTGCTAGATATATGGTGATATCGATGCCCAGTGCTAGATATCTCATTGGATATCGATGCCCAGAGCTAGATATCTGGGGATATCTATGCCCAGTGCTGGATATCTGGGGATATTGATGCCCAGTGCTAGATATCTGGTGACATCGATGCCCAGTGTTAGATATCCTCTCACTGGATATCGATGCCCAGTGCTAGATATCTCACTGGATATTGATGCCGATGCCTAGTGCTAGAAATCTTGCGATATCGATGCCCAGAGCTAGATATCTCACAGGATATCGATGCCCAGCGCTAGATATCAGGCGATATCGATTTCCAGTCCTAGATATCTCACTGGATAATCGATGCCCAGAGCTAGATAATCTGGCAATATTGATGCCCAGTGCTGGCTATCTGGGGATATCGATGCACAGTGCTGGATATCTGGGCATATCAATGCCCAGTGCTAGATATCTCACTGGATATCGATGCCCTGTGCTAGATATCTCACTGGATATCGATGCCCAGTGCTAGATATATGGTGATATCGATGCCCAGTGCTAGATATCTCATTGGATAATGATGCCCAGAGCTAGATATCTCACTGGATATCGATGCCCAGTGCTGGATATCGATGCCCAGTGCTAGATATATGGTGATATCGATGCCCAGTGCTAGATATCTCATTGGATATCGATGCCCAGAGCTAGATATCTGGGGATATCTATGCCCAGTGCTGGATATCTGGGGATATTGATGCCCAGTGCTAGATATCTGGTGACATCGATGCCCAGTGTTAGATATCCTCTCACTGGATATCGATGCCCAGTGCTAGATATCTCACTGGATATTGATGCCGATGCCCAGTGCTAAGAAATCTTGCGATATCGATGCCCAGTGCTAGATATCTCACAGGATAATCGATGCCCAGTGCTAGATATCAGGCGATATCTATGTCCAGTCCTAGATATCTCACTGGATATCGATGCCCAGAGGTAGATATCTTGCGGTATTGATGCCTTTCAATGATCAGTTCTGCTGCCTTGGCCATCTCTAGACCCTTTTGTGCCCAGCAAACTATTATTACCAGCAATATCTCCAACAACAACATGGATCCAAACTTTCAGTTTGACATCTCTCCCCATGACTTGCATTGGGATACCCCCCCTATCATTGACCTCTCTTGTAGCTGACGAAGAGCAGTGTATAAGCAGCTGTGTTCATCTTGACATTTCAGTGCCGATGTTGTGTCCTGTTGAATGGACCCATCAGAGGACTTGGTTGTGTACCATAATCCAAATTTGGTATGTATGCAAGGATGTCCCAGAACTTACTCTTTGATCGAGCTGTCTTGTTGAATAGGGTTAGAGTGAACATGATCGGTGACACGCACAGACTGCCATGACGATCAGAGTGCGACTTGTCATAAAACACAACCAGCCCACAAGGAAAGAGGTTGTCCTTTCCAGCACAGTAATGGTCAACAGCTGGTTTCCAATGCTGTCCTGTGTGTATTTCATCATAGTATGCAATTTCATCTTTGGCCGACACACTACTAGTACCAGAGTATATATCATAATCTGCAGCAAAGTTTGTCTTTTGCATCAACAAAGGATTACAAAGCATCTTGGAAAGAACTGCTTGGATATCAAACACCGGAACCTTGACAGTTGGTAAGGTCATTGTTGCCACTGGCACCTCCACGAGCCTTGGGTTGGAGCTGGGTGTAGTTGAAAGTTTTTTCACATGTAGTTTGCAGAGTGTGTCTGCTTGGAAGTCGCTGTTTGAAATCATACCCAGTGTTGGCAAGATCACCAATGAAGCGAACTATATCATCATACAGGGAGAGATCAGACGTATGACTACCCAACACATGCATGAGTTGTAGTCCAGCTGCTGCTGAGTGGGGGAGACTTTCCCACTGAATTTGACGTTTCCCTTGGATTGATATTCACCATCAATGGGAAAGATAGGTTCAGGAGTAGGATCACTCTGGGGGAAGGTGTAGTTTTCATATTCTGCTTGTGTGGTTGATCATTGGCATTCTTGGCAATTTCATCAATCACTTGATGATCGGGACTGTCACACAATGTGGTGTTGGATGGCATATGGGCATCTTCTCCCCAGTTCATATCATTGTCATTGGTTTGACTGTTTGTGGCATCGGCATGATCATTTGTTGTATTTGAGTTAGGATTCTTCATGCTGCTAAGATGAGATGCATACCATAAAGCATGCTGTTCCTGACGTCCTTGAGCCAGGCTTTCCTCCAATTCTGGTTTTTGACTAACAATGATGTTTCGTTGCTGCCTCCAGTGAGAGACCACCTACACCCTGTTCTTGCAGTGCTACGGGAATATTGTTGATGTTGTTGAATGTGCCTGTGATTGAATGCCGTCCATGGTGTACATGAAGGGCTGAGGTTCTTTTTTGGTTATAAAGACAGGCAGTAGCATGCCTCCCATATGCTCTAGGTGTTGCGAAGATAACACCACAAGCACATTGCCGCCCTGTCTGCTTCTGCCCTGTCTGCTTCCGCTTGGTTGGTGGCATTGTTGATGTCCTTCATGTTATGGTAAGTATCAAAATTAGGAGTAGGAGGAGTCAGAGGGAAAGTGGGGAAAGCGTTGAAAGACCCCCCAAGGAAGTTCGACACAGGGTATCAATTCCAACGTTGTTTTAAAAATTATCAGAAAGAGAAACAGAAAACATCGTAGAAGAATTCAAAAACGACCAATGCCATCTGAAACTGAAAATAACGAACTAATGGACATAACATAAACATAAACAGGCGTTCATAAATTCAACACCTTAACAATGTATCTTGTGCAAACAGTGAAAAAGATAGTGTCCCCAACAAAGAAAGCTGAAGGCAACAAGATGTTTAGTAGTTTAAGGGTAAGTAATGATGGCAGCGGCAAGCCTGCTAATGAAGGCGTTGGAGGACGGTTGTCTGGTGGTCAAGATATTCAACATAACAACCATAATGATGGTAATGGCAATATAGGATACGAGACCCGTGAACTCAATGCAATGAAGGAGATGATGGAGTGGTATAAGGGGAAAAGTGAAGAAAATGCAGCTGAGGTTGCACGACTGCAGCTGCAGTTAGAGAGAAGGCAGTCTGGCCAAGGCCGGAGTAGGGAAAAATAAACAACTCTTATGGGCAACGGCAGCAGAGGATGTGAGTAATGTCGTTGCACTCAAGGAAAGTACAGCTCAAATGATTTGGCCACAGAATAAGTTCTTGAACTTTACTGGAAGGTGGATGCAATATGATACAGACAATCCCCATCCATTTGCAGCATTTGTCATGAAGCAGGTGGTTATTCCAGACTCGTTTGTGGGAAGCACAAATGATTACTTTAGGAACGTGGCACTGCCAAAGTTGGGGCAAAGTTGAGTACTTTGAGAGGTAACTGTATTGGGAGGTGTGGCAAGGCATTTAAAGGTAAGTAGTCTGTGTATCCTTGTTGATTCTGGATCATAATACAAACTAACATACATCATTGTGACTGCCCCATCTCGGGGGTGCACATTCGTTCTATCATCTGTAACAGACCTCCACAACACTCGCAGGAGCTTCGAGGGTGCTGGCAAAGAGTTTGAGACATTTTTGTCTTACAGCGATCATGATTGGGTCAACGTAGCTCAAGATCACATGGCACTGAATCAGCTGCACAATCTAATTTATTACTATGGGTCGGAAGTATATGGTAGGAACGAAGTCAAGGCATGGCTGAAGGCAAATCAAGATAAATCTGTGCTCGACCATCTGACTGCCAGCGATCTTGCATTTACTGTACTGGTGTATGAGAACTATCATCCCAGATGGATCAAGGAAATCGAAACTGCAAGAGAGGAGGAACAGAAGAGAAATGACACTCTTGATGTTGCTGAGAAGGAGGAGGAGGAGCCTGCTGCTGTAGGACAAAAGAGGAAGAAGAAGAGATCATCTGCCGGGCCCAAGTTGAAGTATTCAAAGGGTGCTAATGTCAGGAACAAATACCTCCAGTCGGGTTGGACCAAGGAAGGGATTCGTCACTTTAAAGCCCTCCAAGAATCTTTTGACAAGCTTATGAAAGATGAGAAAGCATGGCAGGTTTGCAAAGAGACGTGGGATGACTTCATCTCCAACATGAAGCAGTTCAGCAATAATTGCTGGGTTCCTCAGTATTTTCAAACTAGATTTGGGTGATGATGATGATGAAGATAGCATCATTGCTGCTACAGATGAAGACAAGTTCGAGTTCATAGTGGCAGATGCTCTTGTGGGAATGGGTACACTTGAAGTGCCAGATATTAGCGGAGTTATCAGTGGTTGAATCATCATTGCATATTGAATTTAATGTAATAAATCATGTTTGTGTTATTTGATTTGATTCACCACAATAAATACTTCGATGCTTGAATTACAAATCCTAAAATATGCTTGTAAATTTGATCGGGATCAGAATCAAATTGTGACAAAATAAGTGTGTCAAAATTTAAATTCTGGAAATCAGTCACAAAATTCTGATTTACAAAATTTTAATTCTGATGCATGACATGTTTATTTGATGATGTTTAGAATTTGTGTCTGATGTGCGACATATTTATTTTGACACTCGGCCTTTTCTTACCAATGCAAGAAATTAAAGATTTTGATACTAGAAATTCTTATTCTTTGACATCGGAATAATATCAGAATTTGAAGTTGACAAGAATTCTGATGAGCAAGATACAAAAACCCATAAAGGCATTATCCCACTTCAGAGGCATTCATTATGAACAGGACAGCGAAGCAATTTCTGAATTGGAGGACTCCCGTCAAGGCTCTTACTGGACAGACTCCCGACATTTCCATGCTTACGCACTTCACTTTCTGGGAACCTGTCTTCACTGGCAACTACCGCCGTTCTGGTAAGAACTTTCCTTCTGAGTCTAATGAAATCATTGTTCGCTTCATTGGATATGCCGAGGATGTTGGGCACAGCTGTACCTTCAAAGTCTTTAACGAGGAGACGCAGGAGATTCTTTACCGGTCTAGTCTTAGGAAGGTTGATCCTGACACGGACATTCTCAATCTTCCTCCTTACGATCCCAAGCCAAAAGATATTGAAGACGAAGGTATCACCGAAGTAGTTAAGACACGTGATATGGGTGATCCTCAGATGAAGAGAACTGCGATGTTTTCTCCTGACGAGTTGATTGGCAGAACCTTTCTCATGAAACACAATGCGGATGGCACTCGCAATAGGGCAACCATCATCGATTATGAGGAAGTTGACTTGGAAGAATATGAGGAAGCGAGGGATGAGTTTAACCGCAACCTTGAGAAGCAGGGACCTAGACACAATTTCAAGGTCAAAGTTGGAGGTACTGAGCTTGAGGAATTTGTGGAATGGAATGACATGTGTGAGTTCATTGAGGAGCAAATCCAGCATGAGGATAAGTCCTGGAACTTCAGGAGGATCATTGGTCATCGGCCCTCGGGGCCCCGGGTCGAAACAAGCGCAGTGAAGTGTCGATAACGGGGCCGGGAGGTGCCCAACCCCTTATGGTCACAAATTCTCCATTTTTTTCCAAACTTTTTTCTACAGGGATCTTGGTAGGAATCAGTATAGTAGCTATTTAGTGAGAAGGTTTACCTGGGGGACACGTAGAGGCTCTGTAGACCCATACCGCTGTAGAATTTGTACTTGTTCCTACGTAGAAAGCGAGAAGTACCTGGCTTAAATGCGCTTTTTACAGAAATTGATTGGCTATATCTGTCGAGGATACCGTCATTCGCAGAAAGAAATGCAGGTATATTGTCATTATAGGTGACATGTTTCTTCATCACGAGAAATATTCTCCCTTTGTTGTATCTGTCAATTGAAAATAATTTTGTCTTCAAGACAGCCAACTTGGTTCGTCTTGCAATTGTGTAACCGTTCTACAGACACGCTCGGCCCTGTCCAATAAATGGCACTATCCGTCGGGTGCATAACATTTTTGGAACCAAGTGTTTTGCCCCTGCTGGTAGCAACGTATCCTGTCCCAAGGCACTGGCTTCTCTCCCAGAGCTCATCTGACGGATCTATCACCATGCGATTCCATCGATCGTCCTTGCCGAACCCGGCCTC
>JAWZXG010000090.1:0-24356 GCA_037178625.1 Skeletonema tropicum
TGAGATATCTAGCACTGGGCATCGATATCCAGTGAGAGGATATCTAACACTGGGCATCGATGTCACCAGATATCTAGCACTGGGCATCAATAACCCCAGATATCCAGCACTGGGCATAGATATCCCCAGATATCTAGCTCTGGGCATCGATATCCAATGAGATATCTAGCACTGGGCATCGATATCACCATATATCTAGCACTGGGCATCGATATCCAGCACTGGGCATCGATATCCAGTGAGATATCTAGCTCTGGGCATCAATATACAATGAGATATCTAGCACTGGGCATCGATATCACCATATATCTAGCACTGGGCATCGATATCCATTGAGATATCTAGCACAGGGCATCGATATCCAGTGAGATATCTAGCACTGGGCATTGATATGCCCAGATATCCAGCACTGTGCATCGATATCCCCAGATAGCCAGCACTGGGCATCAATATCGCCAGATATCTAGCTCCTCTGGGCATCGATATCCAGTGAGATATCTAGGACTGGACATCAATATCGCCTGATATCTAGCACTGGGCATCGATATCCTGTGAGATATCTAGCACTGGGCATCGATATCGCAAGATTTCTAGCACTGGGCATCGGCATCAATATCCAGTGAGATATCTAGCACTGGGCATCGATATCCAGTGAGAGGATATCTAACACTGGGCATCGATGTCACCAGATATCTAGCACTGGGCATCAATAACCCCAGATATCCAGCACTGGGCATAGATATCCCCAGATATCTAGCTCTGGGCATCGATATCCAATGAGATATCTAGCACTGGGCATCGATATCACCATATATCTAGCACTGGGCATCGATATCCAGCACTGGGCATCGATATCCAGTGAGATATCTAGCTCTGGGCATCAATATACAATGAGATATCTAGCACTGGGCATCGATATCACCATATATCTAGCACTGGGCATCGATATCCATTGAGATATCTAGCACAGGGCATCGATATCCAGTGAGATATCTAGCACTGGGCATTGATATGCCCAGATATCCAGCACTGTGCATCGATATCCCCAGATAGCCAGCACTGGGCATCAATATCGCCAGATATCTAGCTCTGGGCATCGATATCCAGTGAGATATCTAGGACTGAACATCGATATCGCCTGATATCTAGCACTGGGCATCGATATCCTGTGAGATATCTAGCACTGGGCATCGATATCGCAAGATTTCTAGCACTGGGCATCGGCATCAATATCCAGTGAGATATCTAGCACTGGGCATCGATATCCAGTGAGAGGATATCTAACACTGGGCATCGATGTCACCAGATATCTAGCACAGGGCATCAATATCCCCAGATATCCAGCACTGGGCATAGATATCCCCAGATATCTAGCTCTGGGCATCGTTATCCATTGAGATATCTAGCACTGGGCATCGATATCACCATATATCTAGCACTGGGCATCGATATCCAGCACTGGGCATCGATATCCAGTGAGATATCTAGCTCTGGGCATCAATATCCAATGAGATATCTAGCACTGGGCATCGATATCACCATATATCTAGCACTGGGCATCGATATCCATTGAGATATCTAGCACAGGGCATCGATATCCAGTGAGATATCTAGCTCTGGGCATTGATATGCCCAGATATCCAGCACTGTGCATCGATATCCCCAGATAGCCAGCACTGGGCATCAATATCGCCAGATATCTAGCTCTGGGCATCGATATCCAGTGAGATATCTAGGACTGGACATCGATATCGCCTGATATCTAGCACTGGGCATCGATATCCTGTGAGATATCTAGCACTGGGCATCGATATCGCAAGATTTCTAGCACTGGGCATCGATATCCAGTGAGATATCTAGCACTGGGCATCGATATCCAGTGAGAGGATATCTAACACTGGGCATCGATGTCACCAGATATCTAGCACTGGGCATCAATATCCCCAGATATCCAGCACTGGGCATAGAAATGCCCAGATATCTAGCTCTGGGCATCGATATCCAATGAGATATCAATGAGATATCTAGCACTGGGCATCGATATCACCATATATCTAGCACAAGGCATCGATATCCAGTGAGATATCTAGCTCTGGGCATCAATATCAAATGAGATATCTAGCACTGGGCATCAATATCACCATATATCTAGCACTAGGCATCGATATCCATTGAGATATCTAGCACAGGGCATCGATATCCAGTGCTCTGGGCATCGATATCCAATGAGATATCTAGCACTGGGCTTCGATATCACCAGATATCTAGCACTGGGCATCAATATTCAGCACTGGGCATTGATATCCAGTGAGATATCTAGCTCTGGGCATCAATATCCAATGAGATATCTAGCACTGGGCATCGATATCACCATATATCTAGCACTGGGCATCGATATCCATTGAGATATCTAGCACTGGGCATCGATATCCAGTGAGATATCTAGCACTGGGCATTGATATGCCCAGATATCCAGCACTGTGCATCGATATCCCCAGATAGCCAGCACTGGGCATCAATATCGCCAGATATCTAGCTCTGGGCATCGATATCCAGTGAGACATCTAGGACTGGACATCGATATCGCCTGATATCTAGCACTGGGCATCGATATCCTGTGAGATATCTAGCACTGGGCATCGATATCGCAAGATTTCTAGCACTGGGCATCGGCATCAATATCCAGTGAGATATCTAGCACTGGGCATCGATATCCAGTGAGAGGATATCTAACACTGGGCATCGATGTCACCAGATATCTAGCACTGGGCATCAATATCCCCAGATATCCAGCACTGGGCATAGATATCCCCAGATATCTAGCTCTGGGCATCGATATCCAATGAGATATCTAGCACTGGGCATCGATATCACCATATATCTAGCTCAAGGCATCGATATCCAGTGAGATATCTAGCTCTGGGCATCAATATCCAATGAGATATCTAGCACTGGGCATCGATATCACCATATATCTAGCTCGATGCCTTTCAACTACACCCAGCTCCAACCCAAGCTCGTGGAGGTGCCAGTGGCAACAATGACCTTACCAACTGTCAAGGTTCCGGTGTTTGATATCCAAGCAGTTCTTTCCAAGATGCTTTGTAATCCTTTGTTGATGCAAAAGACAAACTTTGCTGCAGATTATGATATATACTCTGGTACTAGTAGTGTGTCGGCCAAAGATGAAATTGCATACTATGATGAAATACACACAGGACAGCATTGGAAACCAGCTGTTGACCATTACTGTGCTGGAAAGGACAACCTCTTTCCTTGTGGGCTGGTTGTGTTTTATGACAAGTCGCACTCTGATCGTCATGGCAGTCTGTGCGTGTCACCGATCATGTTCACTCTAACCCTATTCAACAAGACAGCTCGATCAAAGAGTAAGTTTCTGGGACATCCTTGCATACATACCAAATTTGGATTATGGTACAACCAAGTCCTCTGATGGGTCCATTCAACAGGACACAACATCGGCACTGAAATGTCAAGATGAACACAGCTGCTTATACACTGCTCTTCGTCAGCTACAAGAGGTCAATGATAGGGGGGGTATCCCAATGCAAGTCATGGGGAGAGATGTCAAACTGAAAGTTTGGATCCATGTTGTTGTTGGAGATATTGCTGGTAATAATAGTTTGCTGGGCACAAAAGGGTCTAGAGATGGCCAAGGCAGCAGAACTGATCATTGAAAGGCATCAATACCGCAAGATATCTACCTCTGGGCATCGATATCCAGTGAGATATCTAGGACTGGACATAGATATCGCCTGATATCTAGCACTGGGCATCGATATCCTGTGAGATATCTAGCACTGGGCATCGATATCGCAAGATTTCTAGCACTGGGCATCGGCATCAATATCCAGTGAGATATCTAGCACTGGGCATCGATATCCAGTGAGAGGATATCTAACACTGGGCATCGATGTCACCAGATATCTAGCACTGGGCATCAATATCCCCAGATATCCAGCACTGGGCATAGATATCCCCAGATATCTAGCTCTGGGCATCGATATCCAATGAGATATCTAGCACTGGGCATCGATATCACCATATATCTAGCACTGGGCATCGATATCCAGCACTGGGCATCGATATCCAGTGAGATATCTAGCTCTGGGCATCAATATCCAATGAGATATCTAGCACTGGGCATCGATATCACCATATATCTAGCACTGGGCATCGATATCCAGTGAGATATCTAGCACAGGGCATCGATATCCAGTGAGATATCTAGCACTGGGCATTGATATGCCCAGATATCCAGCACTGTGCATCGATATCCCCAGATAGCCAGCACTGGGCATCAATATTGCCAGATATCTAGCTCTGGGCATCGATATCCAGTGAGATATCTAGGACTGGAAATCGATATCGCCTGATATCTAGCGCTGGGCATCGATATCCTGTGAGATATCTAGCTCTGGGCATCGATATCGCAAGATTTCTAGCACTAGGCATCGGCATCAATATCCAGTGAGATATCTAGCACTGGGCATCGATATCCAGTGAGAGGATATCTAACACTGGGCATCGATGTCACCAGATATCTAGCACTGGGCATCAATATCCCCAGATATCCAGCACTGGGCATAGATATCCCCAGATATCTAGCTCTGGGCATCGATATCCAATGAGATATCTAGCACTGGGCATCGATATCACCATATATCTAGCACTGGGCATCGATATCCAGCACTGGGCATCGATATCCAGTGAGATATCTAGCTCTGGGCATCATTATCCAATGAGATATCTAGCACTGGGCATCGATATCACCATATATCTAGCACTGGGCATCAATATCCATTGAGATATCTAGCACAGGGCATCGATATCCAGTGAGATATCTAGCACTGGGCATTGATATGCCCAGATATCCAGCACTGTGCATCGATATCCCCAGATAGCCAGCACTGGGCATCAATATTGCCAGATATCTAGCTCTGGGCATCGATATCCAGTGAGATATCTAGGACTGGACATCGATATCGCCTGATATCTAGCACTGGGCATTGATATCCTGTGAGATATCTAGCACTGGGCATCGATATCACAAGATTTCTAGCACTGGGCATCGGCATCAATATCCAGTGAGATATCTAGCACTGGGCATCGATATCCAGTGAGAGGATATCTAACACTGGGCATCGATGTCACCAGATATCTAGCACTGGGCATCAATAACCCCAGATATCCAGCACTGGGCATAGATATCCCCAGATATCTAGCTCTGGGCATCGATATCCAATGAGATATCTAGCACTGGGCATCGATATCACATATATCTAGCACTGGGCATCGATATCCAGCACTGGGCATCGATATCCAGTGAGATATCTAGCTCTGGGCATCAATATACAATGAGATATCTAGCACTGGGCATCGATATCACCATATATCTAGCACTGGGCATCGATATCCATTGAGATATCTAGCACAGGGCATCGATATCCAGTGAGATATCTAGCACTGGGCATTGATATGCCCAGATATCCAGCACTGTGCATCGATATCCCCAGATAGCCAGCACTGGGCATCAATATCGCCAGATATCTAGCTCTGGGCATCGATATCCAGTGAGATATCTAGGACTGGACATCAATATCGCCTGATATCTAGCACTGGGCATCGATATCCTGTGAGATATCTAGCACTGGGCATCGATATCGCAAGATTTCTAGCACTGGGGCATCGGCATCAATATCCAGTGATATCTAGCACTGGGCATCGATATCCAGTGAGAGGATATCTAACACTGGGCATCGATGTCACCAGATATCTAGCACTGGGCATCAATAACCCCAGATATCCAGCACTGGGCATAGATATCCCCAGATATCTAGCTCTGGGCATCGATATCCAATGAGATATCTAGCACTGGGCATCGATATCACCATATATCTAGCACTGGGCATCGATATCCAGCACTGGGCATCGATATCCAGTGAGATATCTAGCTCTGGGCATCAATATACAATGAGATATCTAGCACTGGGCATCGATATCACCATATATCTAGCACTGGGCATCGATATCCATTGAGATATCTAGCACAGGGCATCGATATCCAGTGAGATATCTAGCACTGGGCATTGATATGCCCAGATATCCAGCACTGTGCATCGATATCCCCAGATAGCCAGCACTGGGCATCAATATCGCCAGATATCTAGCTCTGGGCATCGATATCCAGTGAGATATCTAGGACTGAACATCGATATCGCCTGATATCTAGCACTGGGCATCGATATCCTGTGAGATATCTAGCACTGGGCATCGATATCGCAAGATTTCTAGCACTGGGCATCGGCATCAATATCCAGTGAGATATCATCTAGCACTGGGCATCGATATCCAGTGAGAGGATATCTAACACTGGGCATCGATGTCACCAGATATCTAGCACAGGGCATCAATATCCCCAGATATCCAGCACTGGGCATAGATATCCCCAGATATCTAGCTCTGGGCATCGTTATCCATTGAGATATCTAGCACTGGGCATCGATATCACTATATATCTAGCACTGGGCATCGATATCCAGCACTGGGCATCGATATCCAGTGAGATATCTAGCTCTGGGCATCAATATCCAATGAGATATCTAGCACTGGGCATCGATATCACCATATATCTAGCACTGGGCATCGATATCCATTGAGATATCTAGCACAGGGCATCGATATCCAGTGAGATATCTAGCTCTGGGCATTGATATGCCCAGATATCCAGCACTGTGCATCGATATCCCCAGATAGCCAGCACTGGGCATCAATATCGCCAGATATCTAGCTCTGGGCATCGATATCCAGTGAGATATCTAGGACTGGACATCGATATCGCCTGATATCTAGCACTGGGCATCGATATCCTGTGAGATATCTAGCACTGGGCATCGATATCGCAAGATTTCTAGCACTGGGCATCGATATCCAGTGAGATATCTAGCACTGGGCATCGATATCCAGTGAGAGGATATCTAACACTGGGCATCGATGTCACCAGATATCTAGCACTGGCATCAATATCCCCAGATATCCAGCACTTGGGCATAGAAATGCCCAGATATCTAGCTCTGGGCATCGATATCCAATGAGATATCAATGAGATATCTAGCACTGGGCATCGATATCACCATATATCTAGCACAAGGCATCGATATCCAGTGAGATATCTAGCTCTGGGCATCAATATCAAATGAGATATCTAGCACTGGGCATCAATATCACCATATATCTAGCACTAGGCATCGATATCCATTGAGATATCTAGCACAGGGCATCGATATCCAGTGCTCTGGGCATCGATATCCAATGAGATATCTAGCACTGGGCTTCGATATCACCAGATATCTAGCACTGGGCATCAATATTCAGCACTGGGCATTGATATCCAGTGAGATATCTAGCTCTGGGCATCAATATCCAATGAGATATCTAGCACTGGGCATCGATATCACCATATATCTAGCACTGGGCATCGATATCCATTGAGATATCTAGCACTGGGCATCGATATCCAGTGAGATATCTAGCACTGGGCATTGATATGCCCAGATATCCAGCACTGTGCATCGATATCCCCAGATAGCCAGCACTGGGCATCCAATATCGCCAGATATCTAGCTCTGGGCATCGATATCCAGTGAGACATCTAGGACTGGACATCGATATCGCCTGATATCTAGCACTGGGCATCGATATCCTGTGAGATATCTAGCACTGGGCATCGATATCGCCAAGATTTCTAGCACTGGGCATCGGCATCAATATCCAGTGAGATATCTAGCACTGGGCATCGATATCCAGTGAGAGGATATCTAACACTGGGCATCGATGTCACCAGATATCTAGCACTGGGCATCAATATCCCCAGATATCCAGCACTGGGCATAGATATCCCCAGATATCTAGCTCTGGGCATCGATATCCAATGAGATATCTAGCACTGGGCATCGATATCACCATATATCTAGCACAAGGCATCGATATCCAGTGAGATATCTAGCTCTGGGCATCAATATCCAATGAGATATCTAGCACTGGGCATCGATATCACCATATATCTAGCTCTAGGCATCGATATCCATTGAGATATCTAGCACAGGGCATCGATATCCAGTGCTCTGGGCATCGATATCCAATGAGATATCTAGCACTGGGCTTCGATATCACCAGATATCTAGCACTATCTAGCTCTGGGCATCGATATCCAGTGAGATATCTAGGACTGGACATCGATATCGCCTGATATCTAGCACTGGGCATCGATATCCTGTGAGATATCTAGCACTGGGCATCGATATCGCAAGATTTCTAGCACTGGGCATTGATATCCAGTGAGATATCTAGCACTGGGCATCTATATCCAGTGAGAGGATATCTAACACTGGGCATCGATGTCACCAGATATCTAGCACTGGGCATCAATATCCCCAGATATCCAGCACTGGGCATAGATATCCCCAGATATCTAGCTCTGGGCATCGATATCCAATGAGATATCTAGCACTGGGCATCGATATCACCATATATATAGCACTGGGCATCGATATCCAGCACTGGGCATCGATATCCAGTGAGATATCTAGCTCTGGGCATCAATATCCAATGAGATATCTAGCACTGGGCATCGATATCACCATATATCTAGCACTGGGCATCGATATCCATTGAGATATCTAGCACAGGGCATCGATATCCAGTGAGATATCTAGCACTGGGCATTGATATGCCCAGATATCCAGCACTGTGCATCGATATCCCCAGATAGCCAGCACTGGGCATCAATATCGCCAGATATCTAGCTCTGGGCATCGATATCCAGTGAGATATCTAGGACTGGACATTCGATATGCCCTGATATCCTAGCACTGTGATATCGATATCCCCAGATAGCTGGCATCTGGGGATATCGATGCACAGTGCTGGATATCTGGGCATATCAATGTCCCAGTCCTAGATATCTCACTGGATATCGATTGCCCAGAGCTAGATATCAATGGCGATATTGATGCCCAGTGCTGGCTATCTGGGGATATCGATGCCCAGTGCTGGATATCTGGCATATCAATGCCCAGTGCTAGATATCTCACTGGATATCGATGCCCTGTGCTAGATATCTCAATGGATATCGATGCCCAGTGCTAGATATATGGTGATATCGATGCCCAGTGCTAGATATCTCATTGGATATTGATGCCCAGAGCTAGATATCTCACTGGATATCGATGCCCAGTGCTGGATATCTGGGGATATTGATGCCCAGTGCTATATATATGGTGATATCGATGCCCAGTGCTAGATATCTCATTGGATATCGATGCCCAGAGCTAGATATCTGGGGATATCTCTATGCCCAGTGCTGGATATCTGGGGATATTGATGCCCAGTGCTAGATATCTGGTGACATCGATGCCCAGTGTTAGATATCCTCTCACTGGATATAGATGCCCAGTGCTAGATATCTCACTGGAATATCAATGCCCAGTGCTAGAAATCTTGCGATATCGATGCCCAGTGCTAGATATCTCACAGGATATCGATGCCCAGTGCTAGATATCAGGCGATATCGATGTCCAGTCCTAGATATCTCACTGGATATCGATGCCCAGAGCTAGATAGTGCTGGATATCTGGTGATATCGAAGCCCAGTGCTAGATATCTCATTGGATATCGATGCCCAGAGCACTGGATATCGATGCCCTGTGCTAGATATCTCAATGGATATCGATGCCTAGAGCTAGATATATGGTGATATCGATGCCCAGTGCTAGATATCTCATTGGATATTGATGCCCAGAGCTAGATATCTCACTGGATATCGATGCCTTGTGCTAGATATATGGTGATATCGATGCCCAGTGCTAGATATCTCATTGGATATCGATGCCCAGAGCTAGATTATCTGGGGATATCTATGCCCAGTGCTGGATATCTGGGGATATTGATGCCCAGTGCTAGATATCTGGTGACATCGATGCCCAGTGTTAGATATCCTCTCACTGGATATCGATGCCCAGTGCTAGATATCTCACTGGATATTGATGCCGATGCCCAGTGCTAGAAATCTTGCGATATCGATGCCCAGTGCTAGATATCTCACAGGATATCGATGCCCAGTGCTAGATATCAGGCGATATCGATGTCCAGTCCTAGATGTCTCACTGGATATCGATGCCCAGAGCTAGATATCTGGCGATATTGATGCCCAGTGCTGGCTATCTGGGGATATCGATGCACAGTGCTGGATATCTGGGCATATCAATGCCCCAGTGCTAGATATCTCACTGGATATCGATGCCCAGTGCTAGATATCTCAATGGATATCGATGCCCAGTGCTAGATATATGGTGATATCGATGCCCAGTGCTAGATATCTCATTGGATATTGATGCCCAGAGCTAGATATCTCACTGGATATCAATGCCCAGTGCTGAATATTGATGCCCAGTGCTAGATATCTGGTGATATCGAAGCCCAGTGCTAGATATCTCATTGGATATCGATGCCCAGAGCTAGATACTGGATATCGATGCCCTGTGCTAGATATCTCAATGGATATCGATGCCTAGTGCTAGATATATGGTGATATTGATGCCCAGTGCTAGATATCTCATTTGATATTGATGCCCAGAGCTAGATATCTCACTGGATATCGATGCCTTGTGCTAG
Organism: Skeletonema tropicum; assembly: GCA_037178625.1. Lineage (NCBI taxonomy): Eukaryota > Bacillariophyta > Thalassiosirophyceae > Thalassiosirales > Thalassiosiraceae > Skeletonema > Skeletonema tropicum. The sequence continues at coordinate 10,693 of JAWZXG010000090.1, forward strand.
ATATATGGTGATATCGATGCCCAGTGCTAGATTATCTCATTGATATCTCATTGGATATCGATGCCCAGAGCTAGATATCTGGGCATTTCTATGCCCAGTGCTGGATATCTGGGGATATTGATGCCCAGTGCTAGATATCTGGTGACATCGATGCCCAGTGTTAGATATCCTCTCACTGGATATCGATGCCCAGTGCTAGATATCTCACTGGATATCGATGCCCAGTGCTAGAAATCTTGCGATATCGATGCCCAGTGCTAGATATCTCACAGGATATCGATGCCCAGTGCTAGATATCAGGCGATATCGATGTCCAGTCCTAGATATCTCACTGGATATCGATGCCCAGAGCTAGATATCTGGCGATATTGATGCCCAGTGCTGGCTATCTGGGGATATCGATGCACAGTGCTGGATATCTGGGCATATCAATGCCCAGAGCTAGATATCTCACTGGATATCGATGCCCTGTGCTAGATATCTCAATGGATATCGATGCCCAGTGCTAGATATATGGTGATATCGATGCCCAGTGCTAGATATCTCATTGGATATTGATGCCCAGAGCTAGATATCTCACTGGATATCGATGCCCAGTGCTCTGGATATCGATGCCCAGTGCTAGATATATAGTGATATCGATGCCCAGTGCTAGATATCTCAATGGATAACGATGCCCAGAGCTAGATATCTGGGGATATCTATGCCCAGTGCTGGATATCTGGGGATATTGATGCCCTGTGCTAGATATCTGGTGACATCGATGCCCAGTGTTAGATATCCTCTCACTCTGGATATCGATGCCCAGTGCTAGATGATATCTCACTGGATATTGATGCCGATGCCCAGTGCTAGAAATCTTGCGATATCGATGCCCAGTGCTAGATATCTCACAGGATATCGATGCCCAGTGCTAGATATCAGGCGATATCGATGTTCAGTCCTAGATATCTCACTGGATATCGATGCCCAGAGCTAGATATCTGGCGATATTGATGCCCAGTGCTGGCTATCTGGGGATATCGATGCACAGTGCTGGATATCTGGGCATATCAATGCCCAGTGCTAAGATATCTCTCACTGGATATCGATGCCCTGTGCTAGATATCTCAATGGATATCGATGCCCAGTGCTAGATATATGGTGATATCGATGCCCAGTGCTAGATATTCCATTGTATATTGATGCCCAGAGCTAGATATCTCACTGGATATCGATGCCCAGTGCTGGATATCGATGCCCAGTGCTAGATATATGGTGATATCGATGCCCAGTGCTAGATATCTCATTGGATATCGATGCCCAGAGCTAGATATCTGGGGATATCTATGCCCAGTGCTGGATATCTGGGGTTATTGATGCCCAGTGCTTAGATATCTGGTGACATCGATGCCCAGTGTTAGATATCCTCTCACTGGATATCGATGCCCAGTGCCTAGATATCTCACTGGATATTGATGCCGATGCCCAGTGCTAGAAATCTTGCGATATCGATGCCCAGTGCTAGATATCTCACAGGATATCGATGCCCAGTGCTAGATATCAGGCGATATTGATGTCCAGTCCTAGATATCTCACTGGATATCGATGCCCAGAGCTAGATATCTGGCGATATTGATGCCCAGTGCTGGCTATCTGGGGATATCGATGCACAGTGCTGGATATCTGGGCATATCAATGCCCAGTGCTAGATATCTCACTGGATATCGATGCCCTGTGCTAGATATCTCAATGGATATCGATGCCCAGTGCTAGATATATGGTGATATCGAATGCCCAGTGCTAGATATCTCATTGTATATTGATGCCCAGAGCTAGATATCTCACTGGATATCGATGCCCAGTGCTGGATATCGATGCCCAGTGCTAGATATATGGTGATATCGATGCCCAGTGCTAGATATCTCATTGGATATCGATGCCCAGAGCTAGATATCTGGGGATATCTATGCCCAGGTGCTGGATATCTGGGGTTATTGATGCCCAGTGCTAGATATCTGGTGACATCGATGCCCAGTGTTAGATATCCTCTCACTTGGATATCGATGCCCAGTGCTAGATATCTCACTGGATATTGATGCCGATGCCCAGTGCTAGAAATCTTGTGATATCGATGCCCAGTGCTAGATATCTCACAGGATATCAATGCCCAGTGCTAGATTATCAGGCGATATCGATGTCCAGTCCTAGATATCTCACTGGATATCGATGCCCAGAGCTAGATATCTGGCAATATTGAATGCCCAGTGCTGGCTATCTGGGGATATCGATGCACAGTGCTGGATATCTGGGCATATCAATGCCCAGTGCTAGATATCTCACTGGATATCGATGCCCTGTGCTAGATATCCTCAATGGATATTGATGCCCAGTGCTAGATATATGGTGATATCGATGCCCAGTGCTAGATATCTCATTGGATAATGATGCCCAGAGCTAGATATCTCACTGGATATCGATGCCCAGTGCTGGATATCGATGCCCAGTGCTAGATATATGGTGATATCGATGCCCAGTGCTAGATATCTCATTGGATATCGATGCCCAGAGCTAGATATCTGGGGATATCTATGCCCAGTGCTGGATATCTGGGGATATTGATGCCCAGTGCTAGATATCTGGTGACATCGATGCCCAGTGTTAGATATCCTCTCACTGGATATCGATGCCCAGTGCTAGATATCTCACTGGATATTGATGCCGATGCCTAGTGCTAGAAATCTTGCGATATTCGATGCCCAGAGCTAGATATCTCACAGGATATCGATGCCCAGCGCTAGATATCAGGCGATATCGATTTCCAGTCCTAGATATCTCACTGGATATCGATGCCCAGAGCTAGATATCTGGCAATATTGATGCCCAGTGCTGGCTATCTGGGGATATCGATGCACAGTGCTGGATATCTGGGCATATCAATGCCCAGTGCTAGATATCTCACTGGATATCGATGCCCTGTGCTAGATATCTCACTGGATATCGATGCCCAGTGCTAGATATATGGTGATATCGATGCCCAGTGCTAGATATCTCATTGGATATTGATGCCCAGAGCTAGATATCTCACTGGATATCGATGCCCAGTGCTGGATATCGATGCCCAGTGCTAGATATATGGTGATATCGATGCCCAGTGCTAGATATCTCATTGGATATCGATGCCCAGAGCTAGATATCTGGGGATATCTATGCCCAGTGCTGGATATCTGGGGATATTGATGCCCAGTGCTAGATATCTGGTGACATCGATGCCCAGTGTTAGATATCCTCTCACTGGATATCGATGCCCAGTGCTAGATATCTCACTGGATATTGATGCCGATGCCCAGTGCTAGAAATCTTGCGATATCGATGCCCAGTGCTAGATATCTCACAGGATATCGATGCCCAGTGCTAGATATCAGGCGATATCTATGTCCAGTCCTAGATATCTCACTGGATATCGATGCCCAGAGGTAGATATCTTGCGGTATTGATGCCTTTCAATGATCAGTTCTGCTGCCTTGGCCATCTCTAGACCCTTTTGTGCCCAGCAAACTATTATTACCAGCAATATCTCCAACAACAACATGGATCCAAACTTTCAGTTTGACATCTCTCCCCATGACTTGCATTGGGATACCCCCCCTATCATTGACCTCTTGTAGCTGACGAAGAGCAGTGTATAAGCAGCTGTGTTCATCTTGACATTTCAGTGCCGATGTTGTGTCCTGTTGAATGGACCCATCAGAGGACTTGGTTGTACCATAATCCAAATTTGGTATGTATGCAAGGATGTCCCAGAACTTACTCTTTGATCGAGCTGTCTTGTTGAATAGGGTTAGAGTGAACATGATCGGTGACACGCACAGACTGCCATGACGATCAGAGTGCGACTTGTCATAAAACACAACCAGCCCACAAGGAAAGAGGTTGTCCTTTCCAGCACAGTAATGGTCAACAGCTGGTTTCCAATGCTGTCCTGTGTGTATTTCATCATAGTATGCAATTTCATCTTTGGCCGACACACTACTAGTACCAGAGTATATATCATAATCTGCAGCAAAGTTTGTCTTTTGCATCAACAAAGGATTACAAAGCATCTTGGAAAGAACTGCTTGGATATCAAACACCGGAACCTTGACAGTTGGTAAGGTCATTGTTGCCACTGGCACCTCCACGAGCTTGGGTTGGAGCTGGGTGTAGTTGAAAGGCATCGAGCTAGATATATGGTGATATCGATGCCCAGTGCTAGATATCTCATTGGATATTGATGCCCAGAGCTAGATATCTCACTGGATATCGATGCCTTGAGCTAGATATATGGTGATATCGATGCCCAGTGCTAGATATCTCATTGGATATCGATGCCCAGAGCTAGATATCTGGGGATATCTATGCCCAGTGCTGGATATCTGGGGATATTGATGCCCAGTGCTAGATATCTGGTGACATCGATGCCCAGTGTTAGATATCCTCTCACTGGATATCGATGCCCAGTGCTAGATATCTCACTGGATATTGATGCCGATGCCCAGTGCTAGAAATCTTGCGATATCGATGCCCAGTGCTAGATATCTCACAGGATATCGATGCCCAGTGCTAGATATCAGGCGATATCGATGTCCAGTCCTAGATGTCTCACTGGATATCGATGCCCAGAGCTAGATATCTGGCGATATTGATGCCCAGTGCTGGCTATCTGGGGATATCGATGCACAGTGCTGGATATCTGGGCATATCAATGCCCAGTGCTAGATATCTCACTGGATATCGATGCCCAGTGCTAGATATCTCAATGGATATCGATGCCCAGTGCTAGATATATGGTGATATCGATGCCCAGTGCTAGATATCTCATTGGATATTGATGCCCAGAGCTAGATATCTCACTGGATATCAATGCCCAGTGCTGAATATTGATGCCCAGTGCTAGATATCTGGTGATATCGAAGCCCAGTGCTAGATATCTCATTGGATATCGATGCCCAGAGCACTGGATATCGATGCCCTGTGCTAGATATCTCAATGGATATCGATGCCTAGTGCTAGATATATGGTGATATTGATGCCCAGTGCTAGATATCTCATTTGATATTGATGCCCAGAGCTAGATATCTCACTGGATATCGATGCCTTGTGCTAGATATATGGTGATATCGATGCCCAGTGCTAGATATCTCATTGATATCTCATTGGATATCGATGCCCAGAGCTAGATATCTGGGCATTTCTATGCCCAGTGCTGGATATCTGGGGATATTGATGCCCAGTGCTAGATATCTGGTGACATCGATGCCCAGTGTTAGATATCCTCTCACTGGATATCGATGCCCAGTGCTAGATATCTCACTGGATATCGATGCCCAGTGCTAGAAATCTTGCGATATCGATGCCCAGTGCTAGATATCTCACAGGATATCGATGCCCAGTGCTAGATATCAGGCGATATCGATGTCCAGTCCTAGATATCTCACTGGATATCGATGCCCAGAGCTAGATATCTGGCGATATTGATGCCCAGTGCTGGCTATCTGGGGATATCGATGCACAGTGCTGGATATCTGGGCATATCAATGCCCAGAGCTAGATATCTCACTGGATATCGATGCCCTGTGCTAGATATCTCAATGGATATCGATGCCCAGTGCTAGATATATGGTGATATCGATGCCCAGTGCTAGATATCTCATTGGATATTGATGCCCAGAGCTAGATATCTCACTGGATATCGATGCCCAGTGCTGGATATCGATGCCCAGTGCTAGATATATGGTGATATCGATGCCCAGTGCTAGATATCTCAATGGATAACGATGCCCAGAGCTAGATATCTGGGGATATCTATGCCCAGTGCTGGATATCTGGGGATATTGATGCCCTGTGCTAGATATCTGGTGACATCGATGCCCAGTGTTAGATATCCTCTCACTGGATATCGATGCCCAGTGCTAGATATCTCACTGGATATTGATGCCGATGCCCAGTGCTAGAAATCTTGCGATATCGATGCCCAGTGCTAGATATCTCACAGGATATCGATGCCCAGTGCTAGATATCAGGCGATATCGATGTTCAGTCCTAGATATCTCACTGGATATCGATGCCCAGAGCTAGATATCTGGCGATATTGATGCCCAGTGCTGGCTATCTGGGGATATCGATGCACAGTGCTGGATATCTGGGCATATCAATGCCCAGTGCTAGATATCTCACTGGATATCGATGCCCTGTGCTAGATATCTCAATGGATATCGATGCCCAGTGCTAGATATATGGTGATATCGATGCCCAGTGCTAGATATCTCATTGTATATTGATGCCCAGAGCTAGATATCTCACTGGATATCGATGCCCAGTGCTGGATATCGATGCCCAGTGCTAGATATATGGTGATATCGATGCCCAGTGCTAGATATCTCATTGGATATCGATGCCCAGAGCTAGATATCTGGGGATATCTATGCCCAGTGCTGGATATCTGGGGTTATTGATGCCCAGTGCTAGATATCTGGTGACATCGATGCCCAGTGTTAGATATCCTCTCACTGGATATCGATGCCCAGTGCTAGATATCTCACTGGATATTGATGCCGATGCCCAGTGCTAGAAATCTTGCGATATCGATGCCCAGTGCTAGATATCTCACAGGATATCGATGCCCAGTGCTAGATATCAGGCGATATTGATGTCCAGTCCTAGATATCTCACTGGATATCGATGCCCAGAGGAGCTAGATATCTGGCGATATTGATGCCCAGTGCTGGCTATCTGGGGATATCGATGCACAGTGCTGGATATCTGGGCATATCAATGCCCAGTGCTAGATATCTCACTGGATATCGATGCCCTGTGCTAGATATCTCAATGGATATCGATGCCCAGGTGCTAGATATATGGTGATATCGATGCCCAGTGCTAGATATCTCATTGTATATTGATGCCCAGAGCTAGATATCTCACTGGATATCGATGCCCAGTGCTGGATATCGATGCCCAGTGCTAGATATATGGTGATATCGATGCCCAGTGCTAGATATCTCATTGGATATCGATGCCCAGAGCTAGATATCTGGGGATATCTATGCCCAGTGCTGGATATCTGGGGTTATTGATGCCCAGTGCTAGATATCTGGTGACATCGATGCCCAGTGTTAGATATCCTCTCACTGGATATCGATGCCCAGTGCTAGATATCTCACTGGATATTGATGCCGATGCCCAGTGCTAGAAATCTTGTGATATCGATGCCCAGTGCTAGATATCTCACAGGATATCAATGCCCAGTGCTAGATATCAGGCGATATCGATGTCCAGTCCTAAGATATCTCACTGGATATCGATGCCCAGAGCTAGATTATCTGGCAATATTGATGCCCAGTGCTGGCTATCTGGGGATATCGATGCACAGTGCTGGATATCTGGGCATATCAATGCCCAGTGCTAGATATCTCACTGGATATCGATGCCCTGTGCTAGATATCTCAATGGATATTGATGCCCAGTGCTAGATATATGGTGATATCGATGCCCAGTGCTAGATATCTCATTGGATATTGATGCCCAGAGCTAGATATCTCACTGGATATCGATGCCCAGTGCTGGATATCGATGCCCAGGTGCTAGATATATGGTGATATCGATGCCCAGTGCTAGATATCTCATTGGATATCGATGCCCAGAGCTAGATATCTGGGGATATCTATGCCCAGTGCTGGATATCTGGGGATATTGATGCCCAGTGCTAGATATCTGGTGACATCGATGCCCAGTGTTAGATATCCTCTCACTGGATATCGATGCCCAGTGCTAGATATCTCACTGGATATTGATGCCGATGCCTAGTGCTAGAAATCTTGCGATATCGATGCCCAGAGCTAGATATCTCACAGGATATCGATGCCCAGCGCTAGATATCAGGCGATATCGATTTCCAGTCCTAGATATCTCACTGGATATCGATGCCCAGAGCTAGATATCTGGCAATATTGATGCCCAGTGCTGGCTATCTGGGGATATCGATGCACAGTGCTGGATATCTGGGCATATCAATGCCCAGTGCTAGATATCTCACTGGATATCGATGCCCTGTGCTAGATATCTCACTGGATATCGATGCCCAGTGCTAGATATATGGTGATATCGATGCCCAGTGCTAGATATCTCATTGGATAATGATGCCCAGAGCTAGATATCTCACTGGATATCGATGCCCAGTGCTGGATATCGATGCCCAGTGCTAGATATATGGTGATATCGATGCCCAGTGCTAGATATCTCATTGGATATCGATGCCCAGAGCTAGATATCTGGGGATATCTATGCCCAGTGCTGGATATCTGGGGATATTGATGCCCAGTGCTAGATATCTGGTGACATCGATGCCCAGTGTTAGATATCCTCTCACTGGATATCGATGCCCAGTGCTAGATATCTCACTGGATATTGATGCCGATGCCCAGTGCTAGAAATCTTGCGATATCGATGCCCAGTGCTAGATATCTCACAGGATATCGATGCCCAGTGCTAGATATCAGGCGATATCTATGTCCAGTCCTAGATATCTCACTGGATATCGATGCCCAGAGGTAGATATCTTGCGGTATTGATGCCTTTCAATGATCAGTTCTGCTGCCTTGGCCATCTCTAGACCCTTTTGTGCCCAGCAAACTATTATTACCAGCAATATCTCCAACAACAACATGGATCCAAACTTTCAGTTTGACATCTCTCCCCATGACTTGCATTGGGATACCCCCCCTATCATTGACCTCTTGTAGCTGACGAAGAGCAGTGTATAAGCAGCTGTGTTCATCTTGACATTTCAGTGCCGATGTTGTGTCCTGTTGAATTGGACCCATCAGAGGACTTGGTTGTACCATAATCCAAATTTGGTATGTATGCAAGGATGTCCCAGAACTTACTCTTTGATCGAGCTGTCTTGTTGAATAGGGTTAGAGTGAACATGATCGGTGACACGCACAGACTGCCATGACGATCAGAGTGCGACTTGTCATAAAACACAACCAGCCCACAAGGAAAGAGGTTGTCCTTTCCAGCACAGTAATGGTCAACAGCTGGTTTCCAATGCTGTCCTGTGTGTATTTCATCATAGTATGCAATTTCATCTTTGGCCGACACACTACTAGTACCAGAGTATATATCATAATCTGCAGCAAAGTTTGTCTTTTGCATCAACAAAGGATTACAAAGCATCTTGGAAAGAACTGCTTGGATATCAAACACCGGAACCTTGACAGTTGGTAAGGTCATTGTTGCCACTGGCACCTCCACGAGCTTGGGTTGGAGCTGGGTGTAGTTGAAAGTTTTTTCACATGTAGTTTGCAGAGTGTGTCTGCTTGGAAGTCGCTGTTTGAAATCATACCCAGTGTTGGCAAGATCACCAATGAAGCGAACTATATCATCATACAGGGAGAGATCAGACGTATGACTACCCAACACATGCATGAGTTGTAGTCCAGCTGCTGCTGAGTGGGAGACTTTCCCACTGAATTTGACGTTTCCCTTGGATTGATATTCACCATCAATGGGAAAGATAGGTTCAGGAGTAGGATCACTCTGGGGGAAGGTGTAGTTTTCATATTCTGCTTGTGGTTGATCATTGGCATTCTTGGCAATTTCATCAATCACTTGATGATCGGGACTGTCACACAATGTGGTGTTGGATGGCATATGGGCATCTTCTCCCCAGTTCATATCATTGTCATTGGTTTGACTGTTTGTGGCATCGGCATGATCATTTGTTGTATTTGAGTTAGGATTCTTCATGCTGCTAAGATGAGATGCATACCATAAAGCATGCTGTTCCTGACGTCCTTGAGCCAGGCTTTCCTCCAATTCTGGTTTTTGACTAACAATGATGTTTCGTTGCTGCCTCAGTGAGAGACCACCTACACCCTGTTCTTGCAGTGCTACGGGAATATTGTTGATGTTGTTGAATGTGCCTGTGATTGAATGCCGTCCATGGTGTACATGAAGGGCTGAGGTTCTTTTTTTGGTTATAAAGACAGGCAGTAGCATGCCTCCCATATGCTCTAGGTGTTGCGAAGATAACACCACAAGCACATTGCCGCCCTGTCTGCTTCTGCCCTGTCTGCTTCCGCTTGGTTGGTGGCATTGTTGATGTCCTCATGTTATGGTAAGTATCAAAATTAGGAGTAGGAGGAGTCAGAGGGAAAGTGGAAAGCGTTGAAAGACCCCCCAAGGAAGTTCGACACAGGGTATCAATTCCAACGTTGTTTTAAAAATTATCAGAAAGAGAAACAGAAAACATCGTAGAAGAATTCAAAAACGACCAATGCCATCTGAAACTGAAAATAACGAACTAATGACATAACATAAACATAAACAGCGTTCATAAATTCAACACCTTAACAATGTATCTTGTGCAAACAGTGAAAAAGATAGTGTCCCCAACAAAGAAAGCTGAAGGCAACAAGATGTTTAGTAGTTTAAGGGTAAGTAATGATGGCAGCGGCAAGCCTGCTAATGAAGGCGTTGGAGGACGGTTGTCTGGTGGTCAAGATATTCAACATAACAACCATAATGATGGTAATGGCAATATAGGATACGAGACCCGTGAACTCAATGCAATGAAGGAGATGATGGAGTGGTATAAGGGGAAAAGTGAAGAAAATGCAGCTGAGGTTGCACGACTGCAGCTGCAGTTAGAGAGAAGGCAGTCTGGCCAAGGCGGAGTAGGGAAAAATAAACAACTCTTATGGGCAACGGCAGCAGAGGATGTGAGTAATGTCGTTGCACTCAAGGAAAGTACAGCTCAAATGATTTGGCCACAGAATAAGTTCTTGAACTTTACTGGAAGGTGGATGCAATATGATACAGACAATCCCCATCCATTTGCAGCATTTGTCATGAAGCAGGTGGTTATTCCAGACTCGTTTGTGGGAAGCACAAATGATTACTTTAGGAACGTGGCACTGCAAAAGTTGGGGCAAAGTTGAGTACTTTGAGAGGTAACTGTATTGGGAGGTGTGGCAAGGCATTTAAAGGTAAGTAGTCTGTGTATCCTTGTTGATTCTGGATCATAATACAAACTAACATACATCATTGTGACTGCCCCATCTCGGGGGTGCACATTCGTTCTATCATCTGTAACAGACCTCCACAACACTCGCAGGAGCTTCGAGGGTGCTGGCAAAGAGTTTGAGACATTTTTGTCTTACAGCGATCATGATTGGGTCAACGTAGCTCAAGATCACATGGCACTGAATCAGCTGCACAATCTAATTTATTACTATGGGTCGGAAGTATATGGTAGGAACGAAGTCAAGGCATGGCTGAAGGCAAATCAAGATAAATCTGTGCTCGACCATCTGACTGCCAGCGATCTTGCATTTACTGTACTGGTGTATGAGAACTATCATCCCAGATGGATCAAGGAAATCGAAACTGCAAGAGAGGAGGAACAGAAGAGAAATGACACTCTTGATGTTGCTGAGAAGGAGGAGGAGGAGCCTGCTGCTGTAGGACAAAAGAGGAAGAAGAAGAGATCATCTGCCGGGCCCAAGTTGAAGTATTCAAAGGGTGCTAATGTCAGGAACAAATACCTCCAGTCGGGTTGGACCAAGGAAGGGATTCGTCACTTTAAAGCCCTCCAAGAATCTTTTGACAAGCTTATGAAAGATGAGAAAGCATGGCAGGTTTGCAAAGAGACGTGGGATGACTTCATCTCCAACATGAAGCAGTTCAGCAATAATTGCTGGGTTCCTCAGTATTTCAAACTAGATTTGGGTGATGATGATGATGAAGATAGCATCATTGCTGCTACAGATGAAGACAAGTTCGAGTTCATAGTGGCAGATGCTCTTGTGGGAATGGGTACACTTGAAGTGCCAGATATTAGCGGAGTTATCAGTGGTTGAATCATCATTGCATATTGAATTTAATGTAATAAATCATGTTTGTGTTATTTGATTTGATTCACCACAATAAATACTTCGATGCTTGAATTACAAATCCTAAAATATGCTTGTAAATTTGATCGGGATCAGAATCAAATTGTGACAAAATAAGTGTGTCAAAATTTAAATTCTGGAAATCAGTCACAAAATTCTGATTTACAAAATTTTAATTCTGATGCATGACATGTTTATTTTGATGTTTAGAATTTGTGTCTGATGTGCGACATATTTATTTTGACACTCGGCCTTTTCTTACCAATGCAAGAAATTAAAGATTTTGATACTAGAAATTCTTATTCTTTGACATCGGAATAATATCAGAATTTGAAGTTGACAAGAATTCTGATGAGCAAGATACAAAAACCCATAAAGGCATTATCCCACTTCAGAGGCATTCATTATGAACAGGACAGCGAAGCAATTTCTGAATTGGAGGACTCCCGTCAAGGCTCTTACTGGACAGACTCCCGACATTTCCATGCTTACGCACTTCACTTTCTGGGAACCTGTCTTCACTGGCAACTACCGCCGTTCTGGTAAGAACTTTCCTTCTGAGTCTAATGAAATCATTGTTCGCTTCATTGGATATGCCGAGGATGTTGGGCACAGCTGTACCTTCAAAGTCTTTAACGAGGAGACGCAGGAGATTCTTTACCGGTCTAGTCTTAGGAAGGTTGATCCTGACACGGACATTCTCAATCTTCCTCCTTACGATCCCAAGCCAAAAGATATTGAAGACGAAGGTATCACCGAAGTAGTTAAGACACGTGATATGGGTGATCCTCAGATGAAGAGAACTGCGATGTTTTCTCCTGACGAGTTGATTGGCAGAACCTTTCTCATGAAACACAATGCGGATGGCACTCGCAATAGGGCAACCATCATCGATTATGAGGAAGTTGACTTGGAAGAATATGAGGAAGCGAGGGATGAGTTTAACCGCAACCTTGAGAAGCAGGGACCTAGACACAATTTCAAGGTCAAAGTTGGAGGTACTGAGCTTGAGGAATTTGTGGAATGGAATGACATGTGTGAGTTCATTGAGGAGCAAATCCAGCATGAGGATAAGTCCTGGAACTTCAGGAGGATCATTGGTCATCGGCCCTCGGGGCCCCGGGTCGAAACAAGCGCAGTGAAGTGTCGATAACGGGGCCGGGAGGTGCCCAACCCCTTATGGTCACAAATTCTCCATTTTTTTCCAAACTTTTTTCTACAGGGATCTTGGTAGGAATCAGTATAGTAGCTATTTAGTGAGAAGGTTTACCTGGGGGACACGTAGAGGCTCTGTAGACCCATACCGCTGTAGAATTTGTACTTGTTCCTACGTAGAAAGCGAGAAGTACCTGGCTTAAATGCGCTTTTTACAGAAATTGATTGGCTATATCTGTCGAGGATACCGTCATTCGCAGAAAGAAATGCAGGTATATTGTCATTATAGGTGACATGTTTCTTCATCACGAGAAATATTCTCCCTTTGTTGTATCTGTCAATTGAAAATAATTTTGTCTTCAAGACAGCCAACTTGGTTCGTCTTGCAATTGTGTAACCGTTCTACAGACACGCTCGGCCCTGTCCAATAAATGGCACTATCCGTCGGGTGCATAACATTTTTGGAACCAAGTGTTTTTGCCCCTGCTGGTAGCAACGTATCCTGTCCCAAGGCACTGGCTTCTCTCCCAGAGCTCATCTGACGGATCTATCACCATGCGATTCCATCGATCGTCCTTGCCGAACCCGGCCTCC
>JAWZXG010000091.1:0-23699 GCA_037178625.1 Skeletonema tropicum
GACACTCATCGTCTTCATTGGACGGGGAGAAGCCAAGATATTGACGAAGAATTGAATTGAAATTGAATTATGATGACCCAACCGCGACCGTCTCGAACTCTACGCCCTCCACAAACAATCCGTCAGCGGAGAGGAGACACAAACAACCACCTCAGGATATCAGCTCGTCATGCTGCATCTGTACTTCGGAATCAACGCAAGAGGCATTCATCAACAATGAGACGGGGGATTGGTGGAAGAGGAAGTGGTGGCGGCAACAGCAACGGAGGAGGAGGAGGAAAGCTAAGCTTAATGACGGCTTTCGAAGGCGAATCATCCATGATGGATTCCGATCATCATTTGGTGGGCTGTTTGTCGGATGCTCAACACGTGGGTGGATTATATTGAGATTGAGAGGTATGGTATGGTTGGAGAGATAGGAGATAGATGATGGTAGATGGACATGGACATTCAAGTAATAATGTAATATGAATATAACTAAGTAACCAAAGTAAACGTAAACACTATCCCCCCTCTTTGCTCACCGACCATTCAGATTCAGTAATAGTAATCCATCCATAACTCTTGTCCTCTCCATTCCATCGGATTGATACGATTCGACCAGTATTCGCAAGCTGTCGTTGCGCTCTATCGATTAGTTGCAGTTGCAAGGCCAAATATTGATCTTTTGTCAATCGACTCAACTCGAGAGGGGTCTACAATCCGACTACAATACTGAATACTGGGCCCCAGATCCAGATCGACAATCCAAATCCATCCAATATAAACACAGCTCGGCCTCCGTAGATAGATAGCAATGACAATGACACAACCATTCGAATCCTCGTCTCAAGCGCTATCAATTAATACAATAATCACACACTCCTAGACGATCAGCACCGTCCATGACAATAATTATTGTTACGTGCGAGATTCCAAAATACTCTGCTGTATAGATCGGCGATACCATGATGATCACTGCTCGGCCAAGGCCCTTGCAAGACACTGCTGTAGATCAGATGAGATTCATTCTAGCTTGATTGGTCGAAGATCTCAAAAAGCGACCGCTAAGGAAGGATATGAGTTCCAGACAGTTGGTACGGACGAAGATCCATAGTCAATAGAGTTCCTCGCTATCGTACCGCTCAGCCCTCACACAAGACACTTCCTTTACTGGATGAGCAGAAGGTTGGTATGGACTCATCAAACGCTTCGCTGAAGACACTTAACGTAGATCAGGTAAGATCAATGAATTGTTGGCACGCTACGCTGGCGAGTGGGTGATTGGTTGGTACGAGTACGAGTAGCATTATTAGCATGGTTCGTTGTGGTTGTGATGGTGTTGAGTGTTGGTGAGTGATTGAGAAGGTGAGTGAATGATGATGTCGCACCATCACAAAAAGATCCAAAACATCAACACACAACTAACACCGCACCATGGCTACTACACTATCGTTCCAACCAATCACCCGCTCGCCACAATGAACCAATCATGAACACATCGATGATAAAGGAAGTGTGTTGTGCGAGGGCCGAGCTCTGTTAATTAACTATGGATCTTCCATGTGCCAACTGTCTGGATCACACTCCTCTCCTCCTTTAACGTTCTTCAGCGCAGCGTTGGATGCGTCCGTGCCAACCTATCATTGACGGCACTGCATTGAAGGGAGTGTGTTTGGCGAAGGGCCCCTGCCCGAGCACTGTTTATTATTGGATGCGCTGGTGCCAACTGTCTGGAGCCCGCCGCATTAAAGTGGTCGCTTTTTGAGATCGAGCTGTGATTATTAGTGTGGATCTTCGCCTCCGTCCTTCACAGTATTTGCGAGGGCCTTGACATTTTGACGGCGGCAGTGGTAATGCTGATTATGGTACTAATCGATAGAGCTTGAGGAGACGATTCCAGCGGTGGTCAATGTGTCAAATTGGATTATTACTTGGACTCTATTGGTGGAATTATCTATGTCAAGCCAGATGATTTGGCCGAGCTCTAACTGTTACCCCGTTTTTAACCGGATCGATTGGATGGCAACAGATCGATATTTGGCCATGGTAATATCAACGATCGATAGAGCTAGATGAGAGCTTTCCAAAACGACACTCATCGTCTTCATTGGACGGGGAGAAGCCAAGATATTGACGAAGAATTGAATTGAAATTGAATTATGATGACCCAACCGCGACCGTCTCGAACTCTACGCCCTCCACAAACAATCCGTCAGCGGAGAGGAGACACAAACAACCACCTCAGGGGATATCAGCTCGTCATGCTGCATTCTGTACTTCGGAATCAACGCAAGAGGCATTCATCAACAATGAGACGGGGGATTGGTGGAAGAGGAAGTGGTGGCGGCAACAGCAACGGAGGAGGAGGAGGAAAGCTAAGCTTAATGACGGCTTTCGAAGGCGAATCATCCATGATGGATTCCGATCATCATTTGGTGGGCTGTTTGTCGGATGCTCAACACGTGGGTGGATTATATTGAGATTGAGGAGGTATGGTATGGTTGGAGAGATAGGAGATAGATGATGGTAGATGGACATGGACATTCAAGTAATAATGTAATATGAATTATAACTAAGTAACCAAAGTAAACGTAAACACTATCCCCCCTCTTTGCTCACCGACCATTCAGATTCAGTAATAGTAATCCATCCATAACTCTTGTCCTCTCCATTCCATCGGATTGATACGATTCGACCAGTATTCGCAAGCTGTCGTTGCGCTCTATCGATTAGTTGCAGTTGCAAGGCCAAATATTGATCTTTTGTCAATCGACTCAACTCGAGAGGGGTCTAGGAATCCGACTACAATACTGAATACTGGGCCCCAGATCCAGATCGACAATCCAAATCCATCCAATATAAACACAGCTCGGCCTCCGTAGGATAGATAGCAATGACAATGACACAACCATTCGAATCCTCGTCTCAAGCGCTATCAATTAATACAATAATCACACACTCCTAGACGATCAGCACCGTCCATGACAATAATTATTGTTACGTGCGAGATTCCAAAATACTCTGCTGTATAGATCGGCGATACCATGATGATCACTGCTCGGCCAAGGCCCTTGCAAGACACTGCTGTAGATCAGATGAGATTCATTCTAGCTTGATTGGTCGAAGATCTCAAAAGCGACCGCTAAGGAAGGATGAGTTCCAGACAGTTGGTACGGACGAAGATCCATAGTCAATAGAGTTCCTCGCTATCGTACCGCTCAGCCCTCACACAAGACACTTCCTTTACTGGATGAGCAGAAGGTTGGTATGGACTCATCAAACGCTTCGCTGAAGACACTTAACGTAGATCAGGTAAGATCAATGAATTGTTGGCACGCTACGCTGGCGAGTGGGTGATTGGTTGGTACGAGTACGAGTAGCATTATTAGCATGGTTCGTTGTGGTTGTGATGGTGTTGAGTGTTGGTGAGTGATTGAGAAGGTGAGTGAATGATGATGTCGCACCATCACAAAAAGATCCAAAACATCAACACACAACTAACACCGCACCATGGCTACTACACTATCGTTCCAACCAAAATCACCCGCTCGCCACAATGAACCAATCATGAACACATCGATGATAAAGGAAGTGTGTTGTGCGAGGGCCGAGCTCTGTTAATTAACTATGGATCTTCCATGTGCCAACTGTCTGGATCACACTCCTCCTCCTTTAACGTTCTTCAGCGCAGCGTTGGATGCGTCCGTGCCAACCTATCATTGACGGCACTGCATTGAAGGGAGTGTGTTTGGCGAGGGCCCCTGCCCGAGCACTGTTTATTATTGGATGCGCTGGTGCCAACTGTCTGGAGCCCGCCGCATTAAAAGTGGTCGCTTTTTGAGATCGAGCTGTGATTATTAGTGTGGATCTTCGCCTCCGTCCTTCACAGTATTTGCGAGGGCCTTGACATTTTGACGGCGGCAGTGGTAATGCTGATTATGGTACTAATCGATAGAGCTTGAGGAGACGATTCCAGCGGTGGTCAATGTGTCAAATTGGATTATTACTTGGACTCTATTGGTGGAATTATCTATGTCAAGCCAGATGATTTGGCCGAGCTCTAACTGTTACCCCGTTTTTAACCGGATCGATTGGATGGCAACAGATCGATATTTGGCCATGGTAATATCAACGATCGATAGAGCTAGATGAGAGCTTTCCAAAACGACACTCATCGTCTTCATTGGACGGGGAGAAGCCAAGATATTGACGAAGAATTGAATTGAAATTGAATTATGATGACCCAACCGCGACCGTCTCGAACTCTACGCCCTCCACAAACAATCCGTCAGCGGAGAGGAGACACAAACAACCACCTCAGGATATCAGCTCGTCATGCTGCATCTGTACTTCGGAATCAACGCAAGAGGCATTCATCAACAATGAGACGGGGGATTGGTGGAAGAGGAAGTGGTGGCGGCAACAGCAACGGAGGAGGAGGAGGAAAGCTAAGCTTAATGACGGCTTTCGAAGGCGAATCATCCATGATGGATTCCGATCATCATTTGGTGGGCTGTTTGTCGGATGCTCAACACGTGGGTGGATTATATTGAGATTGAGAGGTATGGTATGGTTGGAGAGATAGGAGATAGATGATGGTAGATGGACATGGACATTCAAGTAATAATGTAATATGAATATAACTAAGTAACCAAAGTAAACGTAAACACTATCCCCCCTCTTTGCTCACCGACCATTCAGATTCAGTAATAGTATATCCATCCATAACTCTTGTCCTCTCCATTCCATCGGAATTGATACGATTCGACCAGTATTCGCAAGCTGTCGTTGCGCTCTATCGATTAGTTGCAGTTGCAAGGCCAAATATTGATCTTTTGTCAATCGACTCAACTCGAGAGGGGTCTACAATCCGACTACAATACTGAATACTGGGCCCCAGATCCAGATCGACAATCCAAATCCATCCAATATAAACACAGCTCGGCCTCCGTAGATAGATAGCAATGACAATGACACAACCATTCGAATCCTCGTCTCAAGCGCTATCAATTAATACAATAATCACACACTCCTAGACGATCAGCACCGTCCATGACAATAATTATTGTTACGTGCGAGATTCCAAAATACTCTGCTGTATAGATCGGCGATACCATGATGATCACTGCTCGGCCAAGGCCCTTGCAAGACACTGCTGTAGATCAGATGAGATTCATTCTAGCTTGATTGGTCGAAGATCTCAAAAAGCGACCGCTAAGGAAGGATGAGTTCCAGACAGTTGGTACGGACGAAGATCCATAGTCAATAGAGTTCCTCGCTATCGTACCGCTCAGCCCTCACACAAGACACTTCCTTTACTGGATGAGCAGAAGGTTGGTATGGACTCATCAAACGCTTCGCTGAAGACACTTAACGTAGATCAGGTAAGATCAATGAATTGTTGGCACGCTACGCTGGCGAGTGGGTGATTGGTTGGTACGAGTACGAGTAGCATTATTAGCATGGTTCGTTGTGGTTGTGATGGTGTTGAGTGTTGGTGAGTGATTGAGAAGGTGAGTGAATGATGATGTCGCACCATCACAAAAGATCCAAAACATCAACACACAACTAACACCGCACCATGGCTACTACACCTATCGTTCCAACCAATCACCCGCTCGCCACAATGAACCAATCATGAACACATCGGATGATAAAGGAAGTGTGTTGTGCGAGGGCCGAGCTCTGTTAATTAACTATGGATCTTCCATGTGCCAACTGTCTGGATCACACTCCTCCTCCTTTAACGTTCTTCAGCGCAGCGTTGGATGCGTCCGTGCCAACCTATCATTGACGGCACTGCATTGAAGGGAGTGTGTTTGGCGAGGGCCCCCCTGCCCGAGCACTGTTTATTATTGGATGCGCTGGTGCCAACTGTCTGGAGCCCGCCGCATTAAAGTGGTCGCTTTTTGAGATCGAGCTGTGATTATTAGTGTGGATCTTCGCCTCCGTCCTTCACAGTATTTGCGAGGGCCTTGACATTTTGACGGCGGCAGTGGTAATGCTGATTATGGTACTAATCGATAGAGCTTGAGGAGACGATTCCAGCGGTGGTCAATGTGTCAAATTGGATTATTACTTGGACTCTATTGGTGGAATTATCTATGTCAAGCCAGATGATTTGGCCGAGCTCTAACTGTTACCCCGTTTTTAACCGGATCGATTGGATGGCAACAGATCGATATTTGGCCATGGTAATATCAACGATCGATAGAGCTAGATGAGAGCTTTCCAAAACGACACTCATCGTCTTCATTGGACGGGGAGAAGCCAAGATATTGACGAAGAATTGAATTGAAATTGAATTATGATGACCCAACCGCGACCGTCTCGAACTCTACGCCCTCCACAAACAATCCGTCAGCGGAGAGGAGACACAAACAACCACCTCAGGATATCAGCTCGTCATGCTGCAATCTGTACTTCGGAATCAACGCAAGAGGCATTCATCAACAATGAGACGGGGGATTGGTGGAAGAGGAAGTGGTGGCGGCAACAGCAACGGAGGAGGAGGAGGAAAGCTAAGCTTAATGACGGCTTTCGAAGGCGAATCATCCATGATGGATTCCGATCATCATTTGGTGGGCTGTTTGTCGGATGCTCAACACGTGGGTGGATTATATTGAGATTGAGAGGTATGGTATGGTTGGAGAGATAGGAGATAGATGATGGTAGATGGACATGGACATTCAAGTAATAATGTAATATGAATATAACTAAGTAACCAAAGTAAACGTAAACACTATCCCCCCTCTTTGCTCACCGACCATTCAGATTCAGTAATAGTAATCCATCCATAACTCTTGTCCTCTCCATTCCATCGGATTGATACGATTCGACCAGTATTCGCAAGCTGTCGTTGCGCTCTATCGATTAGTTGCAGTTGCAAGGCCAAATATTGATCTTTTGTCAATCGACTCAACTCGAGAGGGGTCTACAATCCGACTACAATACTGAATACTGGGCCCCAGATCCAGATCGACAATCCAAATCCATCCAATATAAACACAGCTCGGCCTCCGTAGATAGATAGCAATGACAATGACACAACCATTCGAATCCTCGTCTCAAGCGCTATCAATTAATACAATAATCACACACTCCTAGACGATCAGCACCGTCCATGACAATAATTATTGTTACGTGCGAGATTCCAAAATACTCTGCTGTATAGATCGGCGATACCATGATGATCACTGCTCGGCCAAGGCCCTTGCAAGACACTGCTGTAGATCAGATGAGATTCATTCTAGCTTGATTGGTCGAAGATCTCAAAAAGCGACCGCTAAGGAAGGATGAGTTCCAGACAGTTGGTACGGACGAAGATCCATAGTCAATAGAGTTCCTCGCTATCGTACCGCTCAGCCCTCACACAAGACACTTCCTTTACTGGATGAGCAGAAGGTTGGTATGGACTCATCAAACGCTTCGCTGAAGACACTTAACGTAGATCAGGTAAGATCAATGAATTGTTGGCACGCTACGCTGGCGAGTGGGTGATTGGTTGGTACGAGTACGAGTAGCATTATTAGCATGGTTCGTTGTGGTTGTGATGGTGTTGAGTGTTGGTGAGTGATTGAGAAGGTGAGTGAATGATGATGTCGCACCATCACAAAAAGATCCAAAACATCAACACACAACTAACACCGCACCATGGCTACTACACTATCGTTCCAACCAATCACCCGCTCGCCACAATGAACCAATCATGAACACATCGATGATAAAGGAAGTGTGTTGTGCGAGGGCCGAGCTCTGTTAATTAACTATGGATCTTCCATGTGCCAACTGTCTGGATCACACTCCTCCTCCTTTAACGTTCTTCAGCGCAGCGTTGGATGCGTCCGTGCCAACCTATCATTGACGGCACTGCATTGAAGGGAGTGTGTTTGGCGAGGGCCCCTGCCCGAGCACTGTTTATTATTGGATGCGCTGGTGCCAACTGTCTGGAGCCCGCCGCATTAAAGTGGTCGCTTTTTGAGATCGAGCTGTGATTATTAGTGTGGATCTTCGCCTCCGTCCTTCACAGTATTTGCGAGGGCCTTGACATTTTGACGGCGGCAGTGGTAATGCTGATTATGGTACTAATCGATAGAGCTTGAGGAGACGATTCCAGCGGTGGTCAATGTGTCAAATTGGATTATTACTTGGACTCTATTGGTGGAATTATCTATGTCAAGCCAGATGATTTGGCCGAGCTCTAACTGTTACCCCGTTTTTAACCGGATCGATTGGATGGCAACAGATCGATATTTGGCCATGGTAATATCAACGATCGATAGAGCTAGATGAGAGCTTTCCAAACGACACTCATCGTCTTCATTGGACGGGGAGAAGCCAAGATATTGACGAAGAATTGAATTGAAATTGAATTATGATGACCCAACCGCGACCGTCTCGAACTCTACGCCCTCCACAAACAATCCGTCAGCGGAGAGGAGACACAAACAACCACCTCAGGATATCAGCTCGTCATGCTGCATCTGTACTTCGGAATCAACGCAAGAGGCATTCATCAACAATGAGACGGGGGATTGGTGGAAGAGGAAGTGGTGGTGGCGGCAACAGCAACGGAGGAGGAGGAGGAAAGCTAAGCTTAATGACGGCTTTCGAAGGCGAATCATCCATGATGGATTCCGATCATCATTTGGTGGGCTGTTTGTCGGATGCTCAACACGTGGGTGGATTATATTGAGATTGAGAGGTATGGTATGGTTGGAGAGATAGGAGATAGATGATGGTAGATGGACATGGACATTCAAGTAATAATGTAATATGAATATAACTAAGTAACCAAAGTAAACGTAAACACTATCCCCCCTCTTTGCTCACCGACCATTCAGATTCAGTAATAGTAATCCATCCATAACTCTTGTCCTCTCCATTCCATCGGATTGATACGATTCGACCAGTATTCGCAAGCTGTCGTTGCGCTCTATCGATTAGTTGCAGTTGCAAGGCCAAATATTGATCTTTTGTCAATCGACTCAACTCGAGAGGGGTCTACAATCCGACTACAATACTGAATACTGGGCCCCAGATCCAGATCGACAATCCAAATCCATCCAATATAAACACAGCTCGGCCTCCGTAGATAGATAGCAATGACAATGACACAACCATTCGAATCCTCGTCTCAAGCGCTATCAATTAATACAATAATCACACACTCCTAGACGATCAGCACCGTCCATGACAATAATTATTGTTACGTGCGAGATTCCAAAATACTCTGCTGTATAGATCGGCGATACCATGATGATCACTGCTCGGCCAAGGCCCTTGCAAGACACTGCTGTAGATCAGATGAGATTCATTCTAGCTTGATTGGTCGAAGATCTCAAAAAGCGACCGCTAAGGAAGGATGAGTTCCAGACAGTTGGTACGGACGAAGATCCATAGTCAATAGAGTTCCTCGCTATCGTACCGCTCAGCCCTCACACAAGACACTTCCTTTACTGGATGAGCAGAAGGTTGGTATGGACTCATCAAACGCTTCGCTGAAGACACTTAACGTAGATCAGGTAAGATCAATGAATTGTTGGCACGCTACGCTGGCGAGTGGGTGATTGGTTGGTACGAGTACGAGTAGCATTATTAGCATGGTTCGTTGTGGTTGTGATGGTGTTGAGTGTTGGTGAGTGATTGAGAAGGTGAGTGAATGATGATGTCGCACCATCACAAAAAGATCCAAAACATCAACACACAACTAACACCGCACCATGGCTACTACACTATCGTTCCAACCAATCACCCGCTCGCCACAATGAACCAATCATGAACACATCGATGATAAAGGAAGTGTGTTGTGCGAGGGCCGAGCTCTGTTAATTAACTATGGATCTTCCATGTGCCAACTGTCTGGATCACACTCCTCCTCCTTTAACGTTCTTCAGCGCAGCGTTGGATGCGTCCGTGCCAACCTATCATTGACGGCACTGCATTGAAGGGAGTGTGTTTGGCGAGGGCCCCTGCCCGAGCACTGTTTATTATTGGATGCGCTGGTGCCAACTGTCTGGAGCCCGCCGCATTAAAGTGGTCGCTTTTTGAGATCGAGCTGTGATTATTAGTGTGGATCTTCGCCTCCGTCCTTCACAGTATTTGCGAGGGCCTTGACATTTTGACGGCGGCAGTGGTAATGCTGATTATGGTACTAATCGATAGAGCTTGAGGAGACGATTCCAGCGGTGGTCAATGTGTCAAATTGGATTATTACTTGGACTCTATTGGTGGAATTATCTATGTCAAGCCAGATGATTTGGCCGAGCTCTAACTGTTACCCCGTTTTTAACCGGATCGATTGGATGGCAACAGATCGATATTTGGCCATGGTAATATCAACGATCGATAGAGCTAGATGAGAGCTTTCCAAAACGACACTCATCGTCTTCATTGGACGGGGAGAAGCCAAGATATTGACGAAGAATTGAATTGAAATTGAATTATGATGACCCAACCGCGACCGTCTCGAACTCTACGCCCTCCACAAACAATCCGTCAGCGGAGAGGAGACACAAACAACCACCTCAGGATATCAGCTCGTCATGCTGCATCTGTACTTCGGAATCAACGCAAGAGGCATTCATCAACAATGAGACGGGGGATTGGTGGAAAGAGGAAGTGGTGGCGGCAACAGCAACGGAGGAGGAGGAGGAAAGCTAAGCTTAATGACGGCTTTCGAAGGCGAATCATCCATGATGGATTCCGATCATCATTTGGTGGGCTGTTTGTCGGATGCTCAACACGTGGGTGGATTATATTGAGATTGAGAGGTATGGTATGGTTGGAGAGATAGGAGATAGATGATGGTAGATGGACATGGACATTCAAGTAATAATGTAATATGAATATAACTAAGTAACCAAAGTAAACGTAAACACTATCCCCCCTCTTTGCTCACCGACCATTCAGATTCAGTAATAGTAATCCATCCATAACTCTTGTCCTCTCCATTCCATCGGATTGATACGATTCGACCAGTATTCGCAAGCTGTCGTTGCGCTCTATCGATTAGTTGCAGTTGCAAGGCCAAATATTGATCTTTTGTCAATCGACTCAACTCGAGAGGGGTCTACAATCCGACTACAATACTGAATACTGGGCCCCAGATCCAGATCGACAATCCAAATCCATCCAATATAAACACAGCTCGGCCTCCGTAGATAGATAGCAATGACAATGACACAACCATTCGAATCCTCGTCTCAAGCGCTATCAATTAATACAATAATCACACACTCCTAGACGATCAGCACCGTCCATGACAATAATTATTGTTACGTGCGAGATTCCAAAATACTCTGCTGTATAGATCGGCGATACCATGATGATCACTGCTCGGCCAAGGCCCTTGCAAGACACTGCTGTAGATCAGATGAGATTCATTCTAGCTTGATTGGTCGAAGATCTCAAAAAGCGACCGCTAAGGAAGGATGAGTTCCAGACAGTTGGTACGGACGAAGATCCATAGTCAATAGAGTTCCTCGCTATCGTACCGCTCAGCCCTCACACAAGACACTTCCTTTACTGGATGAGCAGAAGGTTGGTATGGACTCATCAAACGCTTCGCTGAAGACACTTAACGTAGATCAGGTAAGATCAATGAATTGTTGGCACGCTACGCTGGCGAGTGGGTGATTGGTTGGTACGAGTACGAGTAGCATTATTAGCATGGTTCGTTGTGGTTGTGATGGTGTTGAGTGTTGGTGAGTGATTGAGAAGGTGAGTGAATGATGATGTCGCACCATCACAAAAAGATCCAAAACATCAACACACAACTAACACCGCACCATGGCTACTACACTATCGTTCCAACCAATCACCCGCTCGCCACAATGAACCAATCATGAACACATCGATGATAAAGGAAGTGTGTTGTGCGAGGGCCGAGCTCTGTTAATTAACTATGGATCTTCCATGTGCCAACTGTCTGGATCACACTCCTCCTCCTTTAACGTTCTTCAGCGCAGCGTTGGATGCGTCCGTGCCAACCTATCATTGACGGCACTGCATTGAAGGGAGTGTGTTTGGCGAGGGCCCCTGCCCGAGCACTGTTTATTATTGGATGCGCTGGTGCCAACTGTCTGGAGCCCGCCGCATTAAAGTGGTCGCTTTTTGAGATCGAGCTGTGATTATTAGTGTGGATCTTCGCCTCCGTCCTTCACAGTATTTGCGAGGGCCTTGACATTTTGACGGCGGCAGTGGTAATGCTGATTATGGTACTAATCGATAGAGCTTGAGGAGACGATTCCAGCGGTGGTCAATGTGTCAAATTGGATTATTACTTGGACTCTATTGGTGGAATTATCTATGTCAAGCCAGATGATTTGGCCGAGCTCTAACTGTTACCCCCGTTTTTAACCGGATCGATTGGATGGCAACAGATCGATATTTGGCCATGGTAATATCAACGATCGATAGAGCTAGATGAGAGCTTTCCAAAACGACACTCATCGTCTTCATTGGACGGGGAGAAGCCAAGATATTGACGAAGAATTGAATTGAAATTGAATTATGATGACCCAACCGCGACCGTCTCGAACTCTACGCCCTCCACAAACAATCCGTCAGCGGAGAGGAGACACAAACAACCACCTCAGGATATCAGCTCGTCATGCTGCATCTGTACTTCGGAATCAACGCAAGAGGCATTCATCAACAATGAGACGGGGGATTGGTGGAAGAGGAAGTGGTGGCGGCAACAGCAACGGAGGAGGAGGAGGAAAGCTAAGCTTAATGACGGCTTTCGAAGGCGAATCATCCATGATGGATTCCGATCATCATTTGGTGGGCTGTTTGTCGGATGCTCAACACGTGGGTGGATTATATTGAGATTGAGAGGTATGGTATGGTTGGAGAGATAGGAGATAGATGATGGTAGATGGACATGGACATTCAAGTAATAATGTAATATGAATATAACTAAGTAACCAAAGTAAACGTAAACACTATCCCCCCTCTTTGCTCACCGACCATTCAGATTCAGTAATAGTAATCCATCCATAACTCTTGTCCTCTCCATTCCATCGGATTGATACGATTCGACCAGTATTCGCAAGCTGTCGTTGCGCTCTATCGATTAGTTGCAGTTGCAAGGCCAAATATTGATCTTTTGTCAATCGACTCAACTCGAGAGGGGTCTACAATCCGACTACAATACTGAATACTGGGCCCCAGATCCAGATCGACAATCCAAATCCATCCAATATAAACACAGCTCGGCCTCCGTAGATAGATAGCAATGACAATGACACAACCATTCGAATCCTCGTCTCAAGCGCTATCAATTAATACAATAATCACACACTCCTAGACGATCAGCACCGTCCATGACAATAATTATTGTTACGTGCGAGATTCCAAAATACTCTGCTGTATAGATTCGGCGATACCATGATGATCACTGCTCGGCCAAGGCCCTTGCAAGACACTGCTGTAGATCAAGATGAGATTCATTCTAGCTTGATTGGTCGAAGATCTCAAAAAGCGACCGCTAAGGAAGGATGAGTTCCAGACAGTTGGTACGGACGAAGATCCATAGTCAATAGAGTTCCTCGGCTATCGTACCGCTCAGCCCTCACACAAGACACTTCCTTTACTGGATGAGCAGAAGGTTGGTATGGACTCAATCAAACGCTTCGCTGAAGACACTTAACGTAGATCAGGTAAGATCAATGAATTGTTGGCACGCTACGCTGGCGAGTGGGTGATTGGTTGGTACGAGTACGAGTAGCATTATTAGCATGGTTCGTTGTGGTTGTGATGGTGTTGAGTGTTGGTGAGTGATTGAGAAGGTGAGTGAATGAATGATGTCGCACCATCACAAAAAGATCCAAAACATCAACACACAACTAACACCGCACCATGGCTACTACTACACTATCGTTCCAACCAATCACCCGCTCGCCACAATGAACCAATCATGAACACATCGATGATAAAGGAAGTGTGTTGTGCGAGGGCCGAGCTCTGTTAATTAACTATGGATCTTCCATGTGCCAACTGTCTGGATCACACTCCTCCTCCTTTAACGTTCTTCAGCGCAGCGTTGGATGCGTCCGTGCCAACCCTATCATTGACGGCACTGCATTGAAGGGAGTGTGTTTGGCGAGGGCCCCTTGCCCGAGCACTGTTTATTATTGGATGCGGCTGGTGCCAACTGTCTGGAGCCCGCCGCATTAAAGTGGTCGCTTTTTGAGATCGAGCTGTGATTATTAGTGTGGATCTTCGCCTCCGTCCTTCACAGTATTTGCGAGGGCCTTGACATTTTGACGGCGGCAGTGGTAATGCTGATTATGGTACTAATCGATAGAGCTTGAAGGAGACGATTCCAGCGGTGGTCAATGTGTCAAATTGGATTATTACTTGGACTCTATTGGTGGAATTATCTATGTCAAGCCAGATGATTTGGCCGAGCTCTAACTGTTACCCCGTTTTTAACCGGATCGATTGGATGGCAACAGATCGATATTTGGCCAATGGTAATATCAACGATCGATAGAGCTAGATGAGAGCTTTCCAAAACGACACTCATCGTCTTCATTGGACGGGGAGAAGCCAAGATATTGACGAAGAATTGAATTGAAATTGAATTATGATGACCCAACCGCGACCGTCTCGAACTCTACGCCCTCCACAAACAATCCGTCAGCGGAGAGGAGACAACAAACAACCACCTCAAGGATATCAGCTCGTCATGCTGCATCTGTACTTCGGAATCAACGCAAGAGGCATTCATCAACAATGAGACGGGGGATTGGTGGAAGAGGAAGTGGTGGCGGCAACAGCAACGGAGGAGGAGGAGGAAGGAAAGCTAAGCTTAATGACGGCTTTCGAAGGCGAATCATCCATGATGGATTCCGATCATCATTTGGTGGGCTGTTTGTCGGATGCTCAACACGTGGGTGGATTATATTGAGATTGAGAGGTATGGTATGGTTGGAGAGATAGGAGATAGATGATGGTAGATGGACATGGACATTCAAGTAATAATGTAATATGAATATAACTAAGTAACCAAAGTAAACGTAAACACTATCCCCCCTCTTTGCTCACCGACCATTCAGATTCAGTAATAGTAATCCATCCATAACTCTTGTCCTCTCCATTCCATCGGATTGATACGATTCGACCAGTATTCGCAAGCTGTCGTTGCGCTCTATCGATTAGTTGCAGTTGCAAGGCCAAATATTGATTCTTTTGTCAATCGACTCAACTCGAGAGGGGTCTACAATCCGACTACAATACTGAATACTGGGCCCCAGATCCAGATCGACAATCCAAATCCATCCAATATAAACACAGCTCGGCCTCCGTAGATAGATAGCAATGACAATGACACAACCATTCGAATCCTCGTCTCAAGCGGCTATCAATTAATACAATAATCACACACTCCTAGACGATCAGCACCGTCCATGACAATAATTATTGTTTTACGTGCGAGATTCCAAAATACTCTGCTGTATAGATCGGCGATACCATGATGATCACTGCTCGGCCAAGGCCCTTGCAAGACACTGCTGTAGATCAGATGAGATTCATTCTAGCTTGATTGGTCGAAGATCTCAAAAAGCGACCCGCTAAGGAAGGATGAGTTCCAGACAGTTGGTACGGACGAAGGATCCATAGTCAATAGAGTTCCTCGCTATCGTACCGCTCAGCCCTCACACAAGACACTTCCTTTACTGGATGAGCAGAAGGTTGGTATGGACTCATCATCAAACGCTTCGCTGAAGACACTTAACGTAGATCAGGTAAGATCAATGAATTGTTGGCACGCTACGCTGGCGAGTGGGTGATTGGTTGGTACGAGTACGAGTAGCATTATTAGCATGGTTCGTTGTGGTTGTGATGGTGTTGAGTGTTGGTGAGTGATTGAGAAGGTGAGAGTGAATGATGATGTCGCACCATCACAAAAAGATCCAAAACATCAACACACAACTAACACCGCACCATGGCTACTACACTATCGTTCCAACCAATCACCCGCTCGCCACAATGAACCAATCATGAACACATCGATGATAAAGGAAGTGTGTTGTGCGAGGGCCGAGCTCTGTTAATTAACTATGGATCTTCCATGTGCCAACTGTCTGGATCACACTCCTCCTCCTTTAACGTTCTTCAGCGCAGCGTTGGATGCGTCCGTGCCAACCTATCATTGACGGCACTGCATTGAAGGGAGTGTGTTTGGCGAGGGCCCCTGCCCGAGCACTGTTTATTATTGGATGCGCTGGTGCCAACTGTCTGGAGGCCCGCCGCATTAAAGTGGTCGCTTTTTGAGATCGGAGCTGTGATTATTAGTGTGGATCTTCGCCTCCGTCCTTCACAGTATTTGCGAGGGCCTTGACATTTTGACGGCGGCAGTGGTAATGCTGATTATGGTACTAATCGATAGAGCTTGAGGAGAGACGATTCCAGCGGTGGTCAATGTGTCAAATTGGATTATTACTTGGACTCTATTGGTGGAATTATCTATGTCAAGCCAGATGATTTGGCCGAGGCTCTAACTGTTACCCCGTTTTTAACCGGATCGATTGGATGGCAACAGATTCGATATTTGGCCATGGTAATATCAACGATCGATAGAGCTAGATGAGAGCTTTCCAAAACGACACTCATCGTCTTCATTGGACGGGGAGAAGCCAAGATATTGACGAAGAATTGAATTGAAATTGAATTATGATGACCCAAAACCGCGACCGTCTCGAACTCTACGCCCTCCACAAACAATCCGTCAGCGGAGAGGAGACACAAACAACCACCTCAGGATATCAGCTCGTCATGCTGCATCTGTACTTCGGAATCAACGCAAGAGGCAATTCATCAACAATGAGACGGGGGATTGGTGGAAGAGGAAGTGGTGGCGGCAACAGCAACGGAGGAGGAGGAGGAAAGCTAAGCTTAATGACGGCTTTCGAAGGCGAATCATCCATGATGATGATTCCGATCATCATTTGGTGGGCTGTTTGTCGGATGCTCAACACGTGGGGTGGATTATATTGAGGATTGAGAGGTATGGTATGGTTGGAGAGATAGGAGATAGATGATGGTAGATGGACATGGACATTCAAGTAATAATGTAATATGAATATAACTAAGTAACCAAAGTAAAACGTAAACACTATCCCCCCTCTTTGCTCACCGACCATTCAGATTCAGTAATAGTAATCCATCCATAACTCTTGTCCTCTCCATTCCATCGGATTGATACGATTCGACCAGTATTCGCAAGCTGTCGTTGCGCTCTATCGATTAGTTGCAGTTGCAAGGCCAAATATTGATCTTTTGTCAATCGACTCAACTCGAGAGGGGTCTACAATCCGACTACAATACTGAATACTGGGCCCCAGATCCAGATCGACAATCCAAATCCATCCAATATAAACACAGCTCGGCCTCCGTAGATAGATAGCAATGACAATGACACAACCATTCGAATCCTCGTCTCAAGCGCTATCAATTAATACAATAATCACACACTCCTAGACGATCAGCACCGTCCATGACAATAATTATTGTTACGTGCGAGATTCCAAAATACTCTGCTGTGTATAGATCGGCGATACCATGATGATCACTGCTCGGCCAAGGCCCTTGCAAGACACTGCTGTAGATCAGATGAGATTCATTCTAGCTTGATTGGTCGAAGATCTCAAAAAGCGACCGCTAAGGAAGGATGAGTTCCAGACAGTTGGTACGGACGAAGATCCATAGTAGTCAATAGAGTTCCTCGCTATCGTACCGCTCAGCCCTCACACAAGACACTTCCTTTACTGGATGAGCAGAAGGTTGGTATGGACTCATCAAACGCTTCGCTGAAGACACTTAACGTAGATCAGGTAAGATCAATGAATTGTTGGCACGCTACGCTGGCGAGTGGGTGATTGGTTGGTACGAGTACGAGTAGCATTATTAGCATGGTTCGTTGTGGTTGTGATGGTGTTGAGTGTTGGTGAGTGATTGAGAAGGTGAGTGAATGATGATGTCGCACCATCACAAAAAGATCCAAAACATCAACACACAACTAACACCGCACCATGGCTACTACACTATCGTTCCAACCAATCACCCGCTCGCCACAATGAACCAATCATGAACACATCGATGATAAAGGAAGTGTGTTGTGCGAGGGCCGAGCTCTGTTAATTAACTATGGATCTTCCATGTGCCAACTGTCTGGATCACACTCCTCCTCCTTTAACGTTCTTCAGCGCAGCGTTGGATGCGTCCGTGCCAACCTATCATTGACGGCACTGCATTGAAGGGAGTGTGTTTGGCGAGGGCCCCTGCCCGAGCACTGTTTATTATTGGATGCGCTGGTGCCAACTGTCTGGAGCCCGCCGCATTAAAGTGGTCGCTTTTTGAGATCGAGCTGTGATTATTAGTGTGGATCTTCGCCTCCGTCCTTCACAGTATTTGCGAGGGCCTTGACATTTTGACGGCGGCAGTGGTAATGCTGATTATGGTACTAATCGATAGAGCTTGAGGAGACGATTCCAGCGGTGGTCAATGTGTCAAATTGGATTATTACTTGGACTCTATTGGTGGAATTATCTATGTCAAGCCAGATGATTTGGCCGAGCTCTAACTGTTACCCCGTTTTTAACCGGATCGATATTGGATGGCAACAGATCGATATTTGGCCATGGTAATATCAACGATCGATAGAGCTAGATGAGAGCTTTCCAAAACGACACTCATCGTCTTCATTGGACGGGGAGAAGCCAAGATATTGACGAAGAATTGAATTGAAATTGAATTATGATGACCCAACCGCGACCGTCTCGAACTCTACGCCCTCCACAAACAATCCGTCAGCGGAGAGGAGACACAAACAACCACCTCAGGATATCAGCTCGTCATGCTGCATCTGTACTTCGGAATCAACGCAAGAGGCATTCATCAACAATGAGACGGGGGATTGGTGGAAGAGGAAGTGGTGGCGGCAACAGCAACGGAGGAGGAGGAGGAAAGCTAAGCTTAATGACGGCTTTCGAAGGCGAATCATCCATGATGGATTCCGATCATCATTTGGTGGGCTGTTTGTCGGATGCTCAACACGTGGGTGGATTATATTGAGATTGAGAGGTATGGTATGGTTGGAGAGATAGGAGATAGATGATGGTAGATGGACATGGACATTCAAGTAATAATGTAATATGAATATAACTAAGTAACCAAAGTAAACGTAAACACTATCCCCCCTCTTTGCTCACCGACCATTCAGATTCAGTAATAGTAATCCATCCATAACTCTTGTCCTCTCCATTCCATCGGATTGATACGATTCGACCAGTATTCGCAAGCTGTCGTTGCGCTCTATCGATTAGTTGCAGTTGCAAGGCCAAATATTGATCTTTTGTCAATCGACTCAACTCGAGAGGGGTCTACAATCCGACTACAATACTGAATACTGGGCCCCAGATCCAGATCGACAATCCAAATCCATCCAATATAAACACAGCTCGGCCTCCGTAGATAGATAGCAATGACAATGACACAACCATTCGAATCCTCGTCTCAAGCGCTATCAATTAATACAATAATCACACACTCCTAGACGATCAGCACCGTCCATGACAATAATTATTGTTACGTGCGAGATTCCAAAATACTCTGCTGTATAGATCGGCGATACCATGATGATCACTGCTCGGCCAAGGCCCTTGCAAGACACTGCTGTAGATCAGATGAGATTCATTCTAGCTTGATTGGTCGAAGATCTCAAAAAGCGACCGCTAAGGAAGGATGAGTTCCAGACAGTTGGTACGGACGAAGATCCATAGTCAATAGAGTTCCTCGCTATCGTACCGCTCAGCCCTCACACAAGACACTTTCCTTTACTGGATGAGCAGAAGGTTGGTATGGACTCATCAAACGCTTCGCTGAAGACACTTAACGTAGATCAGGTAAGATCAATGAATTGTTGGCACGCTACGCTGGCGAGTGGGTGATTGGTTGGTACGAGTACGAGTAGCATTATTAGCATGGTTCGTTGTGGTTGTGATGGTGGTTGAGTGTTGGTGAGTGATTGAGAAGGTGAGTGAATGATGATGTCGCACCATCACAAAAAGATCCAAAACATCAACACACAACTAAACACCGCACCATGGCTACTACACTATCGTTCCAACCAATCACCCGCTCGCCACAATGAACCAATCATGAACACATCGATGATAAAGGAAGTGTGTTGTGCGAGGGCCGAGCTCTGTTAATTAACTATGGATCTTCCATGTGCCAACTGTCTGGATCACACTCCTCCTCCTTTAACGTTCTTCAGCGCAGCGTTGGATGCGTCCGTGCCAACCTATCATTGACGGCACTGCATTGAAGGGAGTGTGTTTGGCGAGGGCCCCTGCCCGAGCACTGTTTATTATTGGATGCGCTGGTGCCAACTGTCTGGAGCCCGCCGCATTAAAGTGGTCGCTTTTTGAGATCGAGCTGTGATTATTAGTGTGGATCTTCGCCTCCGTCCTTCACAGTATTTGCGAGGGCCTTGACATTTTGACGGCGGCAGTGGTAATGCTGATTATGGTACTAATCGATAGAGCTTGAGGAGACGATTCCAGCGGTGGTCAATGTGTCAAATTGGATTATTACTTGGACTCTATTGGTGGAATTATCTATGTCAAGCCAGATGATTTGGCCGAGCTCTAACTGTTACCCCGTTTTTAACCGGATCGATTGGATGGCAACAGATCGATATTTGGCCATGGTAATATCAACGATCGATAGAGCTAGATGAGAGCTTTCCAAAACGACACTCATCGTCTTCATTGGACGGGGAGAAGCCAAGATATTGACGAAGAATTGAATTGAAATTGAATTATGACCCAACCGCGACCGTCTCGAACTCTACGCCCTCCACAAACAATCCGTCAGCGGAGAGGAGACACAAACAACCACCTCAGGATATCAGCTCGTCATGCTGCATCTGTACTTCGGAATCAACGCAAGAGGCATTCATCAACAATGAGACGGGGGATTGGTGGAAGAGGAAGTGGTGGCGGCAACAGCAACGGAGGAGGAGGAGGAAAGCTAAGCTTAATGACGGCTTTCGAAGGCGAATCATCCATGATGGATTCCGATCATCATTTGGTGGGCTGTTTGTCGGATGCTCAACACGTGGGTGGATTATATTGAGATTGAGAGGTATGGTATGGTTGGAGAGATAGGAGATAGATGATGGTAGATGGACATGGACATTCAAGTAATAATGTAATATGAATATAACTAAGTAACCAAAGTAAACGTAAACACTATCCCCCTCTTTGCTCACCGACCATTCAGATTCAGTAATAGTAATCCATCCATAACTCTTGTCCTCTCCATTCCATCGGATTGATACGATTCGACCAGTATTCGCAAGCTGTCGTTGCGCTCTATCGATTAGTTGCAGTTGCAAGGCCAAATATTGATCTTTTGTCAATCGACTCAACTCGAGAGGGGGTCTACAATCCGACTACAATACTGAATACTGGGCCCCAGATCCAGATCGACAATCCAAATCCATCCAATATAAACACAGCTCGGCCTCCGTAGATAGATAGCAATGACAATGACACAACCATTCGAATCCTCGTCTCAAGCGCTATCAATTAATACAATAATCACACACTCCTAGACGATCAGCACCGTCCATGACAATAATTATTGTTACGTGCGAGATTCCAAAATACTCTGCTGTATAGATCGGCGATACCATGATGATCACTGCTCGGCCAAGGCCCTTGCAAGACACTGCTGTAGATCAGATGAGATTCATTCTAGCTTGATTGGTCGAAGATCTCAAAAAGCGACCGCTAAGGAAGGATGAGTTCCAGACAGTTGGTACGGACGAAGATCCATAGTCAATAGAGTTCCTCGCTATCGTACCGCTCAGCCCTCACACAAGACACTTCCTTTACTGGATGAGCAGAAGGTTGGTATGGACTCATCAAACGCTTCGCTGAAGACACTTAACGTAGATCAGGTAAGATCAATGAATTGTTGGCACGCTACGCTGGCGAGTGGGTGATTGGTTGGTACGAGTACGAGTAGCATTATTAGCATGGTTCGTTGTGGTTGTGATGGTGTTGAGTGTTGGTGAGTGATTGAGA
Source organism: Skeletonema tropicum (assembly GCA_037178625.1). Taxonomy (NCBI): domain Eukaryota; phylum Bacillariophyta; class Thalassiosirophyceae; order Thalassiosirales; family Thalassiosiraceae; genus Skeletonema; species Skeletonema tropicum. Next base: position 22,089 of record JAWZXG010000091.1, read on the forward strand.
AGGTGAGTGAATGATGATGTCGCACCATCACAAAAAGATCCAAAACATCAACACACAACTAACACCGCACCATGGCTACTACACTATCGTTCCAACCAATCACCCGCTCGCCACAATGAACCAATCATGAACACATCGATGATAAAGGAAGTGTGTTGTGCGAGGGGCCGAGCTCTGTTAATTAACTATGGATCTTCCATGTGCCAACTGTCTGGATCACACTCCTCCTCCTTTAACGTTCTTCAGCGCAGCGTTGGATGCGTCCGTGCCAACCTATCATTGACGGCACTGCATTGAAGGGAGTGTGTTTGGCGAGGGCCCCTGCCCGAGCACTGTTTATTATTGGATGCGCTGGTGCCAACTGTCTGGAGCCCGCCGCATTAAAGTGGTCGCTTTTTGAGATCGAGCTGTGATTATTAGTGTGGATCTTCGCCTCCGTCCTTCACAGTATTTGCGAGGGCCTTGACATTTTGACGGCGGCAGTGGTAATGCTGATTATGGTACTAATCGATAGAGCTTGAGGAGACGATTCCAGCGGTGGTCAATGTGTCAAATTGGATTATTACTTGGACTCTATTGGTGGAATTATCTATGTCAAGCCAGATGATTTGGCCGAGCTCTAACTGTTACCCCGTTTTTAACCGGATCGATTGGATGGCAACAGATCGATATTTGGCCATGGTAATATCAACGATCGATAGAGCTAGATGAGAGCTTTCCAAACGACACTCATCGTCTTCATTGGACGGGGAGAAGCCAAGATATTGACGAAGAATTGAATTGAAATTGAATTATGATGACCCAACCGCGACCGTCTCGAACTCTACGCCCTCCACAAACAATCCGTCAGCGGAGAGGAGACACAAACAACCACCTCAGGATATCAGCTCGTCATGCTGCATCTGTACTTCGGAATCAACGCAAGAGGCATTCATCAACAATGAGACGGGGGATTGGTGGAAGAGGAAGTGGTGGCGGCAACAGCAACGGAGGAGGAGGAGGAAAGCTAAGCTTAATGACGGCTTTCGAAGGCGAATCATCCATGATGGATTCCGATCATCATTTGGTGGGCTGTTTGTCGGATGCTCAACACGTGGGTGGATTATATTGAGATTGAGAGGTATGGTATGGTTGGAGAGATAGGAGATAGATGATGGTAGATGGACATGGACATTCAAGTAATAATGTAATATGAATATAACTAAGTAACCAAAGTAAACGTAAACACTATCCCCCCTCTTTGCTCACCGACCATTCAGATTCAGTAATAGTAATCCATCCATAACTCTTGTCCTCTCCATTCCATCGGATTGATACGATTCGACCAGTATTCGCAAGCTGTCGTTGCGCTCTATCGATTAGTTGCAGTTGCAAGGCCAAATATTGATCTTTTGTCAATCGACTCAACTCGAGAGGGGTCTACAATCCGACTACAATACTGAATACTGGGCCCCAGATCCAGATCGACAATCCAAATCCATCCAATATAAACACAGCTCGGCCTCCGTAGATAGATAGCAATGACAATGACACAACCATTCGAATCCTCGTCTCAAGCGCTATCAATTAATACAATAATCACACACTCCTAGACGATCAGCACCGTCCATG